>BCII01000015.1:403697-524331 GCA_001972285.1 Erythrobasidium hasegawianum
CCCCCCCAACCCTTCTCTCACTTACCCAATCTCTATCAAAGAAGAAAGCCGGAATGTGTTGATTGTAACTTCAGCTTAGTCTTATCATAGTACTCTTTCTCTCGCCGTCTACATTTCGCAAACTCGGATCAGGTCACTATCAAATCGCAATGCAAATTCTTCTTTCTTTCCTCTTCTCTCCCTCGTTTCGTTGCAGGCTCTGCTCATTCTAGGTACTTTGGCCTTGCTGCCCTGCTATTGCTGCTCACCGAAATTCCGTCAGCATGCAGATCGCACGGATCTCGTTGGAGCATACACATCTAAGTTATAGCGAGACTTTCGGAGGGACTTGGCTAACGACTTGTCTGTGATTTACTAGTGATTTACTGACAGGCCTGCTGCTACAGAGAGGTAAACGCATATGAAGTAGGACTGAATGACTGCTTTTGCGATGTCATGTATTTGCTACATCGGGTACGCATACTCCATAAGAATGAACGACTACGGGCACTGAAGAGGGTAGAACAGCGGGTCGAGTGAAAGTGGATAAGAGTTTTATGCGTTTACGAAGGGTACCGTATTGGAAGCGACGAATATTGGGATGAGCGCTCTGCGCCTTCTACTTTTTTGCTGATACATCTTTGCTGAGAGAGCTCTGGACTCTGGTAGCTGTAGTCGTAAGTTTGCGTCGGGAGACAGAACAAACACGGGGACGCACGTACTTGTGAGGAGATAGTACTTGCCTTCTAGAGGATTCTGCACCTCGATCTCTCTGGATCGCGCGTGCAGAGAAGCATTAGGAGTGCTGCAGCAGAGTTTACGTCAGCACTTCAGCTGCAGAAGCTGTAACATGTTCGCAGCTTACGAAAGCGATGCCGAATCTTGCATTTTTGGCCTCTTTAACGACATGCAGCGCACTCTGGCTTTGCAAGCTCGACACAGGCATAGTGACAGGAGCTTGATACAGATACATAGTCTGAGCGGCTTCCGGTTGTAGCGTGATAGTTGCGCTTCGTTTCGCATATACGCCCTCGTGTTTTTCGCCTGGGAGTGGCTCGAAGATTGCTCTGAATGTATCGTCTGCTTGCATAAATTGATCTTCGGGCTGCTAGACTATCAGCTAAGATTCCTTTGAAACGAGCGTTGTTGCGCACAGCCATGATAGCAGTTTCTAGCGGTAATCTGTGCGGCTGAGCATGGCCTGCCCGTAACCGTGCGATGGCATGAACGTGTGAGGTGAGGCATAAGCAGATGAGGAGGATGAGGGTGGTTGGCTTCATGGTGGTCAGCGTGATTTCAAGGGAGGGTGTGTCAAGACAAAGACAACAGCAAGCGCTGTAGATGCCAAGAAGAGTAGGGCATTGTTTAGCTTGCGACTGTTACACTTGCTTGATTGTTAGTGCGCGCCAGTGTAGAGTGCGATCTTGTTTGGACAAGCCTAAATCAAAGCGGAGCACGTCAATAGCGGTTGTCAACGAGACTGAGCGGCTGAATGAGGAGCAGGAGGATGTGATGTAATCAGATCTAATCAGATAAGACACACTGCGACTGAATTGGCGTGTGCCTGAGTTGTGCTCCTCCTCCGACTGCCTGACTGACTGACTGCACTGAATTTCGCCACCATGGCGCCATCCCCAAGGCTTGCTTCTCCCTCTCCCTCATATTGTACCACTGCCATGTCCAAGCAAGCTTCTTCTGCACCACCAGCTGATCAGCCAGACGCAAAGAGATCAAAGACCAGTACTACGACTACTTCAGAAGATAAAGACACAATGGCAGACTCAAGACCATCCCTGCGTCTCGGATCTGTAGCTCCCGACTTTGAAGCCAAAACCACTCAGGGTGACTAAACAATATCACAATGCCTTTCGGTATATCCCTCTCTTACATGATCTACCAGGACCCATCAAGTTCCACGAATGGCTCGGCGGATCTTGGGCTATCCTCTTCAGTCACCCCGCCGACAAGTAAATGCCAGCAGCTTGGTTCCTTCTTTCCCTGCTAATGTGTCGTAATAGAACTCCTGTATGCACCACCGAATTGGGAGAAGTCGCCAAGCTCCAGGATGAATTCAAGAAAAGAAACGTAAAGACCCTAGGTCTTTCCTGCAACGACTTGGATCTCCACGAAGAGTGGATCAAGGATATCAACGAATTGAGCAACGTCGACTTGCAATTCCCAATTATTGCAGACCCCGAGCGAAAGATCGCCTATCTTTATGTAGGTCTCACCTCATCGAGGCCGAAACCCAGGGCTCACACGCATTGTTACTAGGATATGCTAGATGAACAAGACCTGACGAATGTTGACGAGAAAGGTACGATCTAATACGGCGTTACTTGAATAACCCTGAGCCAAGCCTGATCCCTTCGAACTCTACAGGCATTCCCTTTACAGTCAGGAGCGTGTTCATTATTGATCCATCGAAGAAGATCCGCTTGACATTGCAATATCCGGTAAGCCGATCTCATCTGCTAGCTGTCTGCTTCGCTAAATTCCGTCACAGGCCTCCACCGGTCGCCAATTCAACGAGGTTCTCCGATGCATCGACTCTCTGCAGCTAGGTGATCGTCATCGCATTACGACGCCGGCGAACTGGACTCCCGGCTCGCGCGTAATCGTGCATCCAAGCGTGTCGAATGAAGAGGCGGAGAAAATATTCGGTGCTGGAAAGGTAGAGCACGCGAAGCCTTACCTGCGCTTCACCACCCTTGGCTCGTAACATGTTAGCCTGTTACGGCTCGGTAGCAGTCAAATTTGCCCGGCCTCGACAGACGCGGGTGGGTAGCTCTTATCGGCCTGAACAGGAGCTGGTACTAGACTATCAGAGGGTATAAATACGCATGGTACTACATCTAGCGTCGTGCTTTCGTGTCTTCATACCTGTAGAGAATGGTACCATCCTGAAATCCAAAACTTACCGTTAGCATAATCTTACAGGTCCGGGAAGCGGATGTCTTGATGTTTGGGGTGCATAATCCTTCGATGATACTATTTTGAGAGAGTTACGCAAGTACACTCATCGCGTTATGGCTTTTGACCTTGCTCCACCCCGGTTGTTTCACACTATGGACGAGATACAGATCGTACTTGCACTGGCAGTCATATACATCATCTACAAATGGACCTCTCGGCCGTCGAGTTCTTCATCGGGTTCAAGCAACATAGACCGGCTTAACACGCTGGCGCGATCCATCCCTCCCGCATCTGTGGAGCAAGCACAATCCCTATTCCCACACCTCGATGAACGGTCTCTGCGCTGGCAATTCGTCAAGACTGGACGATTGAATACACTAGAGAACGTCGCTCAATCCTTGTTGGACGACTCGCCGAGGTCACGAAGTAATAACAATGCAGATGTATGTTCACATCCTTTGAAGAAGTCTCAGATTATAAGCTGATGGACGAGTGCCTCAGCCTCCAGCCGGATTCTGGCAACCTATCGCACCTCCCTCCTCTGCGCCGTCATTCATAACAACCACAACTTCCCCAAATTCTACAGTAGAGCGCACAAAACAAGCGAAATACCCATCCTTGATAGAAAGGCTAAATCTACAAGCGCAAGCAAGAGAACAAGATAAAGAGATCTTAGGAGGCGAGAGCAGCGGTACAGGTCTGGATGCTGGGAAAGGGAAAGGAAAAGACGTACAGGCAGTCGGGTGGAAAGGCTTGAGCTTGAAGGAGAAGAAGGAACGCTTTGTGCTAGACGCGCGGCGGTCAGTCAATCCGTTGTTCGAGCCGGAGAATCTGGGCTGACGGATCGATTGACATTGCAGGTCTTTATTGGAAAGAGATAGGAAAGTAGAGAAGCAATGGTAACACTAATCAATCCTTAGTGGATGCACGCGCGTAGGGGCGCCTGGCCCGACTTATAATCATCCAGCATATGGCTCCCCGTCTTCGAATGTGCAGTCGTACTTGAGATTAAGCTTAGCTCCACCTGCACATTCTTCACAGCCTGATGGACATTCGCGTTCCGTAGGCGCGCCAGTCTGATAGGATGATCAGATCAGTAAAGCATGAGACACTCGATGAATCGCCTCACTCTGCATGAACCCCATGTGGACTTCTAAGCATCACAAAAGGAAGCGGAGGCTCAGCGACACTTACTCGATTAGAGTAGGGATCGGACGCACCTTGTCCTCCGGGATGTCTCCCGTGTAGATCTGGCCTTGTGGTCGCGAGCATTCGAAGTAGTAGCGTACTGCGGAGAACATACAGTATCAGAACAGCGCACCTTCTCGATGTCCGGCCGGAGGTGGATGTCAAGGAAGCAGGGAAAGGACCACAAGGACAGTGGTAGTCCGACACGGGGCAGAAGGTAGAGGAACAGGACGCTTACCGTCGTCCTCATCATTCGAATCTGGTATAGCAAAGTTGCCACGGAGTCGACAATAGTCGAAGGTACCGTCCGTAGCGTGTTTGCCTTGATAGTCTGTAAGATATTAGGGAAGGTAAAGTCAGCAAAGTTTAGTCATTTGTTCATATAGACAGCTCAACTGAAAGCGTAGAAAATCGGATAATCGGCGTTCGGAAGCCCCATAGCGTTGGAGATGTCAGTATTGCCGGTACCTTTGTCCCAATGCTCGTTGTTGATGTTAGTTCGCTTAGGGCATCCATCCTTGGGATATGCGACCAGGGCATCAGTACTAAGCGATTTAGGCAGCGTCGTCAGCATTAGGTGCACAAAGCACGGCCCGCCAGAATACCTGCTTACCTTCCGGGTGCTAATGTGATCGCTCCGACCTGTCCTTTACGGTCTCCTGCTGTGAATTGCACAAACAAGACGTGTGGATTATGGCCTGGGATTATCTAATCAAAGAAGTCAGTTCCCCTTCGTCGTACGTCTCTGCTAGCAAAGACGTACAGATCGGGCCAAGTTGGCAGAGGGTAGAGCCGATGACAGCAGAGGTAATGCAAGAAACGTAGCTACGGTACTGAGATGCATTGTCTTGGAGTGTGTTTGGTGTGAATGAGAGAAAAGAAAGAAAGAGCGACTTGTGAACCAAGTTGAGTGTTTCGAGCATCACTAGGCCGGCTGTTATCCCTCGATATCGATAGAAAGATAAAGGCATCCGCTTGAGACATCTGAAACCTTCGATGTCATGGTTCAGCAAGCCGCCCGTCGCTCGCAAGCCTACAAAGGGCCAGGATGTGCGCCAGATGGAGATAGGCTTGGCATGATGTTGTATATACAGAGCATCGGAGCTGATTTGAAGTAAGACTGGTCGATTACGCTATCTGCTTCAGAGAGGACTTCCAGAAAAGAAGGCGTTCAAAGAGCTAGGAAACCCGCAGAGGAGAATCTGATACGTAAGTCAGACAGAAACAATTGCATACCCTCATGGGCACACTGGGTGGGAAAGGTTGGGTTGAAGGAAATGTATAGGCGCTGGTGAAGGCGCTTGAGAGCTTTCTTCGCGGTGAATCATTCTGCGTTATTAGGCATATATAGATGTGGACTGTAGTCTTCAGATCTTGCAGTTGTCTCGTATCGAAGCCCATCAGTTGGCCATCATCGCTTGACCTCGAACACACCACCGCGATTCAAGAGCCATGCCAGCCGCGACGAGTGAAGAGATCACAGAGTTGAGCAAGACGACAGTCGCCGTCCATCCATTGGTGCTGCTGTCCGTAGTGGACCACGCAGCCAGAGTCGCAAGAGGTACCAAGCGCAGAGTCGTCGGAATCTTGCTGGGCCAGAACGATGGGAAGAGAATCAACGTCGCCAACTCATACGCTGGTCAGTCATTGGTCCCGCGTCGTACAGTCGAAGGCAGGGTTGGCGCAAAGAAAGCGACTCGTCAGCGAGACGAAGCGTGTCATCAGCCTCTACAAGAGCCTTCGTCTGGCCGAATACGATGCCTAAAGAACAAGATACTGATTCAACGTACATTCGTATGCTTACAGTGCCCTTCGAGGAGGACGAGCGCGATCCACGGACATGGTTCCTCGACCACAACTTCATTGAAGACATGAACACGATGTTCAAGAAGGTCAACGGTGCGCTTATTAATACTGTATACCTACGCTGCAGCTGCTAATACTAGAACGCCCCAGCCAAGGAACGTCTCATAGGATGGTATCACACTGGACCCCGTTTACGAGCGTCAGATCTGGAGATTAATGAAGTTATCAAGCGTTTTGTAGGTCTCTACTATAGATTTGAGCAAAGACAACAGCTGACTGGGAGATTCGCAGACCCCTAAACCCGTCATGGTCATTGTCGATGCGCGGCAAAGGGAAGCAGGAATACCGACAGACGCTTACTTTGCAGTTGAAGAGATCAAGGATGTAAGTAAGTATACCTTACACTGAGTTCCCGCTGACCAAGTTATGATAGGACGGCACGGCGACGCAAAAGACATTCATGCATGTTCCATCGGTGATAGAGGCAGAAGAAGCAGAAGAGATTGGAGTAGAGCATTTATTACGCGACATCAAGAATCTACAAACAGGCACGCTATCGACACGAGTTGCAGATCGTCTGACTTCATTACGAGGACTGGCGACCCATCTAGGAGATATTCGAGACTATCTGCAACAAGTCGTGAGCGGAGAAATGCCAGTCAATCATCAAATTATCTATAACTTGCAAGATATCTTCAACCTCCTACCGAATCTTGAGGGTCTCGAAAAAGGTTCTTCGGATGGCAAACGTCCGTTCACTGTTGCCACGAACGATGAGCTTCTCGTGCTATATCTATCGAGTATGATAAGATCAGTCATCGCTCTGCATAACCTGTGCGCCCCACAATAGCTTACTTTCAGACTGTATCTGACATTTTTCACTTCGTCCAGCGTGAACAACAAGCTAGAGAACGCAGACCCGCTGGCCAACACGGAAGAGATGGACAAGACGAATGAAGAAGCAAAGAAGGAGGATGCGGATTCGACAAAAGCTGATAAGCTCAAACAAGACGATAGCAAGTAGTTTCTGCTAATCTAGAAGGCCGGGGTATACCACGCAAAATGTATTACAGGTTGCAGAAGTAGTGTATACCGTCAAGGCAATGTAGAACATCGCTATCCTGCTTCCTCGCTGGGCATTGTGAAATCTTCGCTGCGGTGTTGCTAGGGACGCAAACCTGTGTGCGAAGAAAGAAAGAAACGATTTGATCAATCGGGCTGTACGAAAGTGAGCCGGATGGGCTCACAACGGTGTGAAAGATCAGCATTTGATTCATATCGCAACGCTAGCTCTACGGCCTTGCTGGTACTGGGCGGAATTCGGTAGCTGGACGAACACGAAGGCAAAGCGCATGCAGTCAAGTAGAGGACGGTGTGATTTCGAGCATGCGTTATGATAGGAAAGGAGGGACAAGAGATGACGATGGAGAAATGAGAAATGGCCTTTAAGGACTAGGAGAGGCAGAGAAGCCGCATTATTCGCCTAGTGTAGGTAGTGAAGATGGATGGACTCTTGACCCTGCTGTGTGTATGGATGTAATCATACGACACACTTCACTTTGCCGCACCGAGAACAGGCTTTATACCAGTACGGTTCGCCCTCGTGTTGATATCTATTACCGTAAGCGTGCGCTACGTAACCTGTCCCCCAACGACAAATACAGCAAGTCCACTTGCACCGGTCTCCCACTTGTGTCCAGATAAGCGAGTCTGCTCCTAGATGATTGCAAAGCTGAGCTGGAAACGTGCCTCGAGCAGGGCATCGGGTACAGCTCCAGCTCGTGCCGATTTGTGTATAATTTGCATGAGTGCATCCCGGGGTTGCCATTTCAGCTTGTCGCTAGAGTCGCTGAAGTGCGAGCGCACAAAGGGACACGCAGTCAGCTTCTGGCGATCTTGAGACATGTTGCTTCTGAAGACATACTGAGCTTTGACAAGATCTAGTCTTGTAGCTGTAAGCGAAGTGTAGCGGATTGGGCAGGTGGAAAGCGAGTGCAAGCGCAGGAGTGGGTCACAAGTAGGTTTTGCTCGCTCCATCAGCAGCAAAGGGAGGCAGTCCAGCTTGCCACTCCTTTGATGACTCAGTCACCTTTTACAGATGGGATGATAGGGTCGCTTGTCGATGCAGGAGCCTTGCTCGTGAAAGCGGGACAAGTCAGTTGAGAGCGGTCGCAAACGGCGCATCATAATATGAGAAAGAAGCGCAGATGAGATATGTCGTTTGAATCTCGCGCTGCCTGCAAGCACTATGGAAGATGGAAGCTCTTGCGGACAGTCATGAAGAGGTATAGGCAGCTGAAGCATGTGCAGAGTAGGCATGATAGGCAGTCGTCCACAACTGCGGTTGTTTCATCGCGTAAGCTGGGCTCGTATTGGCCTGCCCTTTCAGTTCAGTCCGTGTAAGGGAGAGCTGCTCTTGTTCTTTCGCACCTACATCCTACTTTGCTGTGAAACCTTTCCGTAAGTAAAGAGAGCTTGCATCCACAGCTCTGCAAGTCTAACACCTTGATTCGCATACTCCTTACTTCCTGCAACATCTCTGCTGCTCGCTCCCTCATTCACTCGAACGGCGACCAACGACCCAATCTGGCGGCTTTTCAACAACATTTCGCACTCAGAGAACAGCATACTCCATCTACGGCCATGTCTTTCCTCGGATTCCGCAAGTACCCTACGCCTGTGCTCAAGCCAGTCCTGCCGTTCATCATCGGAGGAGCAATCACTTTCTACGCCGTAAACTTCGCACAGAAGGCAATGCTGCAGGGTGAGCTGGTGCTACAGAGTTACGATAGCGTATGTAACAGTGTCTGATGATCTGTTCACTGCAGTTCCGGAGTACAGGGACGACCCTAAGAACCCATACGGTGCGCTTGAACTCAGGAATCACGCTATCGGCAGCCAGCGGTAGCAGGCTCTACCGTTTACACTACTAACACGATGCTTGCTGTTTGCAGTCTCATCAAAGGCGAAACACGGTGCTCATTAGATGGCGACGACAGCTTGAAGCGATGGAGAAGAATAGCGAGAAGGGGAGAGCAACCGCATAGCAGGATGGTAGAATGCGGGCAGAGTGTGTCAAAAAGCTAGATATCTATAGGCGGTAGTGCGAGTAATCCAGCACTTTCTGCTCTTCTTCGTCCGGTCTTTCCCAGACCTACATATGCTTGCTCTTCGACGATTGTCTGCAAATGTCGCATATCCCTTGAAGAAGATGCAAGCTCCTTGAATGCACCTTCTGTCTACCATTCCAACATTGACGCCCAGCTTGCCCATCTCTTTCATCGCCCTCTTTCTTCTCGTCGTTCTGTCGGTCCTGGATAGGCCGTCATTCGCCAGTTCTAGAGTCGCAACATCTCCCTATACCACATATCGAGCTTCAGAACCTCCTACAATGTCGGGAACAATGTCTGCAAGCAATGACGCTTTTCACGACATGCTCGCCAAAAAGAAGGCAGATTTCCAAAACACGCTCGCAAGCAGCGCTTCTCTTCGCGAATGGGTTCTAGTGATGGGTGCGTGCCTTGAGGCGCTGTAAGCACGCTTTGAAAGTTGACTTTACCCGCATGTTTGGCAGGCAACGAAGCTGGAGGTGACGATAGCACGTTCGCATCGCTCACAATCGGATACTGATGGATACATCTCTTAGACTTGGACTCTATCGCTTCAGCCCTTGGATACACCTACTTCGCTTCCCTTAATCCCTCCCAATATCGCTACGTACCTTTATACCAAGCAAAACGAGCAGACATTGCGTTACGCCCCGAGAACGTATATGCTTTCGAGACTTCAAGCCTGAATGTCGATGACCATATCGTGTTCCTAGACGATCTCCCTCCCGCTACTCTATCGACTCTTGCAGCCGAACGTGATCTACACTTCGCTCTGGTGGACCATAACAAGCTTGGACCATCTTATGGAGACAAAGACGATAGTGTGATAGCTGTCATCGACCATCATCAGGATGAAGGGCAGCACAAGAATGCGGATCCAAGAACTATCCAGGTACCGACGGGTTCAGGCGCTTCTCTGGTCACGGATTATTTCGTATCGAAATTACAATTGAAGGAAGTACCGTCTTCCTTGGCGGATATCTTGCTAGCTGCCATCTTAGTCGATACGGGCGCCCTGAAACAAGCGCCGAAAGGCAAAGCTGTAGAAGCGGATATGCGAGCAGCAAACTTCCTCGCATCCTGTTCTACACTATCAACTTCCTCCGCTATCAGTACTCAAAGCCAAGGAGACGAAGTCGAGCTGAAGGATCTAGTCAAGGATCGATTCAAGGCTTTGACGAGCAAGAAATTCGACCTTTCAAACCTGGGATCCCGAGACCTTCTTCGAAGAGACTACAAAGAGTACGAAAGCGATGTCAAGCATATTCGATACGGGTTGTCGACTGTACCTCTGGCTTTGAAAGACTGGCTCGCCCGAGAAGAAGTCGGACAAAGCTGGGATACACTACTTGGGAAATGTGATGCATGGGGAGAAGAACGCGATCTTGCGATAGTGGGCGTGTTGACGAGTTATATCGGCGGAGGCGGACGAGGAGCCAAGAAGGAAGACAAGGGAGAAAAAGGTCGAGAGCTTGTCTTCTTGCTGCGAGGCGACGAAGGAACAGTCAAATCGCTTCGGAAACTGTTCGACTCGATCGAGCAGGATGGAGTACTCAAGGTTGGACCGCTGGCGCTGGGAAAACCGAACTTCAATGACGAGAAATGGAACGAAAGAGTCGTGACGTATCAACAGAGGAATGCAGACGCTACTCGAAAACAAGTAGCGCCGGCTATGAAGAAGGCTATTCAGGGCATAGAATGATGGTAAGGGCTTGGGGGCTTAACTAGAAATGTTGAACGAAATCTTCAGTACTGTTGTCAGAATTACGGGAGTATGGGAGTAGACGTAAATTGGAGGATCCATGCTTGCGGATACTGAAGCTTGCTTCTGTCTGTATCGCCAACAACCTGGTCGCACATGAACCGGTTCTTCCGCTCTTTCGTTTCATTTCAAGATCGTACCATGTCTTCTTGCTCTCCTGCAGTCTGCAGATGCTCCTGTCTAATCTGCGGGAACTCGGAAGTGAAGGATGGCATTGCCGAAGATTTGATGCTGTATCTTCAAGAAGGGAGTCTTCAAAGCTGAGAAGATTGCTACAGACAACATCTTCTATATTGGATTCTTGCAGCTCTTGCATGATGCCTAATGCGACTGCAGACGCTGGAAATGTCCAACGAAGCCATCTTCACCAGCAAGAGAGAAGATCTGACGAAGATGAACAGAGAAAAGAAGAAAGGAAGCATTGCATTATGCTCGTCTTTCCCCTTCCCTCCCTGATGAGACGCCCTTGCTAGCTGAAGGCCCCCTTGCATCGATCGCGGACATCTTCGCCCGTTCTCGAAACTCAGGCGCATTCTCCCTCTCGTCATCCTTTCTCGCATTCTTTCGATTCCCTGCAAAGAACATTCTTCTCCTTCGCGTACTCAATTTCGCGCGCCTACATTCTTGACCCTAGCTATCTATTCCTCATTTCAGTATCGACTGGACTCCGAGCTCGCTGGTCCTCTTTCCATCCTGACCACCTGCGCTCACTGTGATTACCTAGACACAGCATTGAACACCTCAGAAGAACTCGACAGTTGACAGCAAGTCACCAGCAAGCGGTAGTTTCGGTACCTGCGCGTCAAGCCGGCCTTGAGCGACCAACACGAGCGGTGGTGGTGTTGCGACCTGGAGCGGTCACTCATCCTCATCACCCACGCGCTACTCTCTTCCGTCTCTAGCTACGCAAGCTGCTCGTCAGTGTAGGTGATACAGTGCCTGTTCTGGGTAAATCTCGCCCCACTGTCCAACCACCCTGCATCTGCTGACCTGCATCAACGACTTGCATTCCAGTATCTCGATGACTTCCGCCTACCCAGCAACCGCTCATCCCATTTACACGCGGGACGGTAAAGATGGGTTCCCCCCTGAGCCCGAATTCGAGGCTATCATGGAGGAATATCTCTCTGCTCTCAATCCACGCAAGCGAGAGAAGGCACTCATGACTCAAGCCATGTACGACAACATCCTCACCATCCTCGCCAATCCGAATCACGGTACTCGCGACTCGACTGCACAGTTTCGCTTCTGGACTAAGAAGATGTTTCGTCTCGTCACCACTGCTCAGGCACACGTCGTTACACATGAGAACCGTCCGGTAGCTGTCAAGGAACAGATCTATGACGTCCTTGTGCAATGTCATGCGCAGTGCAGCCATGGAGGCAGAGATAAGACGAGTAATCAGGTCAGAAGATACTATTCCTGGATCCCGAAGGAGCTCATCGCAAGATTCGTCAAGGCTTGTCCTGCATGTCAAGGTCGCAAGAACTCGAAAGGAGGAGGAGCAGCAGCAAGCAATGCAAGCGGTGCTTTCGGGATGGGAGCAAGCTCTCCTGTGTCTGAGTACAACAGCAACTCCCGAGTGACTACGCCAGCTCGTCCTTCCATGCTGGAAAGGCCAGCCTCCGTCACTTCGGCTCCTCGCTCACCGAGCCATCTACCTCAAATGCCGTCGCCCGCCTATCCATACCCACAGAACATGGCTCAGCTGCCTGTCAACTCACCTTCGAAAGGGGTCCCAGACTGGTCTGACTGGTTGCAAAGTACGCCCCAACGGCCTGTCTACCCCCACCAGCGTCCTATGCCGAGCCTTCAGCAGTATCATCAGAGTTTGCATCAGAAGCAAGCTGAGCTTTCGATGTCTCAAGGAAGTAGTCAGGCTTCATTGGATCCTTCACAACCTCCCTCTGCCCCGGTCGAGGGAAACTTCATGACTCCTCGCACCCTCGAGCTGGTCAATTCATGGTGCAGCCAGTCGCAAGCTCCTGCTTCTGCATACGGCGGCAGTCCCTTCCGACCATCCTACACTGGCATACCGGCGATGCCTGATTCGTCTCTGCTTCCTCCTGCCCCAGCTATGGATCGTCGCTTGTCTGTCGACTCTACAGAGCTCGACTTCGATGGGAGCGAAAGACCATCCTCAGTGTACTCCAAGTGCGACACGCCTGAATTGATAACGCCTGCGAACGTGGGGTACGACGGTGGAGAAGCTACAGCGGAGTACTTCAGGGATCTGAATGGCAGCCAGGGAAATCTCGAAAATCTCGATAGCCTAGCTGGTCTAGCTATGAATCACAAAGAGAACAAGCTATCTAATGGCGCATACTACCAAGTAGAGGGACATGACGGGGCGGGTCACAATCACAACCAGCAAATACACAATGTCCAGTTCGAATGGAGCTTACAAGAGCCAATCACCGTCGAGCAGGCAGAGCATGCTGTTCAGCCTATGTCGCAAGCGCAACTCATCGATGAGCATCAGGAAGCCTACGCCAATTACCATCAGCAAAATGGCGAATACCCAACAGTGCAAGATTGCCAGGTTCCCCAGGAGGAATCGCCAGTCAGGCATCGTACCAAGCCTGCTGCTCTCAACTTGGGACACTTCAGCAATACGTATATTCCCGATTCTTCAACAAATTATCTACAGGACTTCCTTAATAGCTACTCTGGAGCGCAGACGGCACCCGCCAACGTCACGACCTTTCTCCAGCCTGCTCTCCCTGTCGATAACTCCTGGAACAGCGTCTCTGGCGAAGGACTAGAAGTACAGTATGCTTCGGACACTACAGTATACGATTGCAACATCAGGCCACATACATCCGCACATCCAGCTTCCTTTCAGCAGCAGCAGCAGCAGCAGCAGGAGCCTTATTTGAGACCGCCTAGTGCTCCAGCTTCAAGCAATCTTGCGCCTCAGATTCATTCTGCTCCTGCCCCACAACAAACCTTCTTCGCACCTCCTCTTTCGCTGGTTCCTGGCATTTACTCTCCCTCGTTCTTCCATACTTCCATGACGGAAAAGCAACAGCAGCAAGCAGCTTCTCACGACCTTGCAAACTCCATCCAATTGCTCCTAGAAAACACAGTCCCGACAGCATCAGCCGCTCTACAAGAATCTCCTCGTCGACCGGCTTCGGCTATGGATAGAATGTACACCCAGGCATTCGAGCGTCTTCCGGTACGATTTCAAGAAGAGTGAGCGCATTTTCCGTGCCAGTCAAAGTCTTGTAAGTTACTGTAGAAGTTGCAAAGCCATATCATGTCTGTATCTAGCCGGTTTAGCATTCGCGCTCGCATTTGTTCTTACACTCGTTCAATAGTCATTCGTACTCTAGCACTGTCGTTATAAGTCTACAATCTGAAAGCAAATGTCCCTTCTCCGAATGAAAGCGTGACCTTGCTGTCAGCTCTGTACCCATTCTTCGAGGATTATCATGGCGGTCCCATCTGCGCTTCGTGCCAACTTCAGTCCTCTCGAGCTCGAGTTTGTCAGTGAAGAAATGCCCATCGAGATTATCCCTTCGACAAGGATGCAGCGGACGCGTTTATTGTCTGGCGTAGGTCGCTGTTTCCGGCTGATGACAGCAGCGCAAGGGGAAGAGCTCAAGGCATATCCCATATCTGTATCTGCTCCACTCATTTCGTAGACCATTTGCGGGCCTTTCAACCCACCTGCGAAAGCTGAAGTACCCCTCTGGCTGGCCGTCAGCTTGAAGAAGAAGAAGAAATGTCGTATCATCCCGCCAACCTGGTTTACTCTTGGTAATCCTGCATACTTACAATTCTATACGAGCTCTAGCCGAATCGCTGTGACTTCAGAGAACCTCGAAGACATGCTCAAGACGGAAACAACGGGTGCTGACTTCGCGCCGCTGCCTTTCAACTATATGGAGATCTCTCGTATACTCCTAGAAGCGTCAGTAAAAGCTGCACGGAACCGAGAGTTTGCCGGCACATCAAGCTGACTTTGGGCATCTTCAGAGCTCCGGATGACATACCTGGACCGGAACGGATACGTTCTTTACTGAAAGACTTGCGCGAAGTGCGACAAGGCAAAGCAAGGGAGGGTCTAGAGCATCTGAATCCCGTTGAGCTGAACGTATGTTATCGCGAATCTCGTTTTCTGGAGCCTGATATGCTGACTTGTCTATCTTTCCTCGACGTACAGGTCACTGGCTTCTCTCAGATGGAGCTCAACGAAATCCGGCCCTTCTTCAAGCTGGCTTTCCAGCGATTACTGCAATTGGATCCAGCTGAAGCCGAACGGCAAGAGCAAGCGGAGGAAGAAGAGGACGAGCTAGATGAAGATCAGTATGCGAAAGAAAGGCAGGACAGCGTAGGCGGCGATGGGATGGATGAATAGTCAAACCAGACCTCCTATGGTCCGCCCTTTCGCCTCTTTCACGCTGGCCGCACCGAGCTTTCGCTACGTAAATGTCGTTGTACTATACTGCAAGCTTTCTACTCGCTATAACACGCTTCTGATGCACGTCCGCCACTGTTTCAAGCTTCTGCTTTCGAAAGCGTGACCCAGCACTTCTGCTTCATTCGATTCTTTCGAACAATCTACAATGCCCAGCGACAGGAAAGTCAATGTCGGCATCCTCGGTGCTACAGGTAAGCTCACGGTCGAAGCTGCGAAGGAAGAATAAGCAATGTATTCTGACTCGGACGCTTCAATTAAATCTTTGATTGGTTTCCGCAGGCACCGTTGGCCAGCGCTTCATCGTCCTGCTGTCCGAGCATCCAAACTTCCTCATCCATACTCTAGGCGCTTCATCCAGATCTGCAGGGCAAGCATACAGCAAAATCGTGAAATGGAAACAAGCGACCCCTATCCCCAAGAAAGTCGGAGAGATGCAAGTACAGGAATGCAAGAGCGAGCAATTCAAGGGTTGCGATATCGTCTTTTCTGGCCTGGATCACGACGTCGCTGGGCCTATCGGTAGGCTCTCCCTTCATGACACAGACACAAAGTCGGAAAAGGCCATGTAACGCAGATGATTGTTTGTTGCAGAGATTGACTTTGCAGAAGCAGAGATTGCAGTCTTCTCCAATTCAAAGAACTATCGCCGGGATCCGACGGTACCTCTGGTCGTGCCTCTCGTAAACCCTTCACATTTCGACATCATCCCTCATCAACGCACTTCTCCCACTCAACTCTTCTCCAAATCCCTACAAAAAGGCTTTATCCTCACGAACGCGAATTGCTCTACAACCGGTATTGTCGTGCCTTTGAAAGCATTAGAAGATGCTTTTGGCCCTTTAGACTGTGTCCTCGTCAATACTATGCAAGCTATCTCAGGAGGTGGATATCCTGGTGTCTCCTCTATGGATATTCTCGATAATGTCGTGCCGTATATCGGGGGAGAAGAGGAGAAGATAGAATGGGAGACCTCCAAGATTCTCGGAGGAATTGCACCAGATAATAAATCCTTCGACTACCACAAGTCGTCACCACTGAAGATCTCTGCATCGTGTAATCGAGTGCCGGTCCTGGATGGCCATACCGAAGTCGTTTCTTGCTCGTTCAAGCAGCGCCCAGCTCCCTCGCCCGAGCAAGTCATTAAGGTCCTTCGAGAGTACAGATGCGAGGCTCAAGAGTTGGGCTGTCCTTCAGCGCCTGAACATGTCATCTTTGTACATGATGAACAAGACAGGCCGCAACCTCGGCTGGATAGATATTTCCAGAATGGAGCGGGCGTCAATGTCGGAAGAGTTAGGGAGTGTGGTGTCTTGGACATCAAGTTTGTGGTTCTTAGCAATAACGTTAGCATAGGTGCTGCTACAAGTAGCATCATGAATGCTGAAATAGCGCTGGCCAAGGGCATCGTGTAGATTAGACGGACATAGTGTAGGGAATTTTTTGCATTAGACGCGATCGTCTCCTTTTCCTTGCGACTGCGATATGCTGTTCAAGCGTAAAGCTTTCTCTCAAAGCCAGCGAAGATATCCTCGTTGCTTGCCGCCAGGTGCGTTCTTCTCTAGTTGTACAGCTACTATTACACCTGTCTGTCCAGCCTTCTATGCGTGTTGCCAGAGATGCTCCAGCAGAACCTTTAGGAAGCTAACCCCTCTCAATGATGGGCATTCAGGGCAGCGTGCTTCTCTTCTTCCGTAAAGAGACGCGGAGGGATGTTTCTCTCGTACTTGGTACCTCCTTCAAACTTGGGCTGTTTTGGAAGCGGGAAAGGCTCAGATAGGTGGTAGGGATCAAAATAGGGTCGCAACCTACGGGCCTGTATGGATCTGGATGGGCCAATCTGGCTGCTTCTGCTTCTACTTGACGCAGCATCGTCGCTACTCGTCGTGGATCCCGGACCTCTCTGTGCTTCTCGAACAGCACTCGGAGCTCGATGGCCTGGGAACATCCAAATCAGTCTGACTTCATGGATCCATCTGAATGGTCGTGTTATATCCACCTTGTTCCTCCATAGGTCTCTGCGTACATACCAGTCCAAAGCATTCTTTAAAGACCTCCTGTACAGCGTCTAACAAAGTGTATAGACCAGGTTAACCCAGAGTGTTACCGAGTGTTACAGAGTGTTATAACCCCATGTAGACCTCACCTTTACATACGACCTGTGTGCAGCTGAGAAAGGCTGCACGGCGGGAATCCCAGACATGGCGCTGGTTGATGCAAGACGGACCAGGATTATGGGCAAGAACAGCAAGAAAGCCCGCAAAAACACAAAGAAACCTAACCATAATGACCGCGATAATGATGACCATGCCTATGCCTATGCCTACGATGATGAAGAACTTCCTCTGGACAGCGATGGCTTCGTAAAGAAAGGCTTCACTATCAACTTTGATGACTTCGCCGGCGGAGACGAAGATGAGGAAGATGAAGAAGATGGCTACAACGACCATGCTGGGAGAGATCAGGCTCCTAGAGGCGGTTACGGATCGCAAGTCTTGCCTGTAGCGGTACACTTACCCGAAGACTTTGATGGAGAGCCGGGGGACGGTGATGAGTATCTCTTCCTTGTCAGGTAGGCTGCATTCTCTCAGCAGACTTATCTTAATGACTGAAAAGGTTATGAGCAGACGCGAAGCAGCAGCGCATCCAGGCGTGATCTTCTCGCAAGAATATTTGGCTGCAACAGCAAAAGCCTCTGTGCAAGTGACCACTACTGTAGCTATCGAAGCTCTCCCTGGCCCATCACATCGCCCGTCAATAGAATGGAGGACTGCCTTCCTATCGAGATTTGTCAATATGCGAACGGTGAGTTGCGATCAGTATCTGGGCGCCCCCCACGAGTTCTAGCTAATGTTTCATTTGACTAGATTCTAAAGACGGCGCAAGATCCCGACAAGCAGACTTTTCCTATTCCACCTGAATATCTACCAATTCCTTCAGCTGCCGACGAGTCATCCTGGAAATCGTATATCTACGGGCGACGGAAGAAGGCAGAGACAGTGGAGCCAGCTGCCTCAACAAGTGCACCAGAGCCGGCGATAGTCAAGTCTCCGAAAGGCAAAGAGAGAGCAGTGGAGCCCGATAACACGCTGGCTCTGTCTCCCAACGGCGCTGCAAAACAGGAGACTACTCAGCAGACAGAGGACATGGACATGTCTCCCGAACCAGCTACAGAAGGCGTTGACTTTGGGAATGGGCATCCCACCGTTCCTGCTGCTTCCAAAGTCAAAATTAGCGGACCGAAAGCGCCTCATCCTATTATCTTACGGTCTCTAGACAATTACACCGCCATGTCACTGCTTGACCATATGGATGGATGGCTGCAAGAGCGGCTTGATGTGCAAGAGCATAATTCGACGCC
Source organism: Erythrobasidium hasegawianum (assembly GCA_001972285.1). Classification (NCBI taxonomy): domain Eukaryota; kingdom Fungi; phylum Basidiomycota; class Cystobasidiomycetes; order Erythrobasidiales; family Erythrobasidiaceae; genus Erythrobasidium; species Erythrobasidium hasegawianum. The sequence goes on from BCII01000015.1 coordinate 422,246, forward strand.
TTCTACGATCTTCATACCTCCTTCCATGCGGAAACGTGCAAAACCCTCTTCTACTTCCCTACCCACTCCATCTCCGACACCTAAACCTACTCCGCCAGCTGCGAAGCCTTTACCGGAATCCATACTTCTTCCTCTTGATTCACAATGGCTCTTCAGCTTGTTGACGATTCTTGATGCCTTGCTATCAAGTAGCGAGATAGCTACGCTCAGAACGCTAGTAAGGACCTGTCAAGAGATCGCAGACAGGACACAAGAAATGCTTGATAAACATGGAGAAAGCGCAGATGAAGAACGGAAGAAACAGTGGAAAGACGCGATTGCTTCTTGTTGGATGGTCACTGCTGCTGTTTGGGAGATCTGGGGTCAGCGCGATCTGTGGCCGTAGAGAGTTAAGATCGACACCTTGTCGCCTTGTTGTTGTAAACAGAGTTGGGAGTGGGCACAATCTATTCGTTGCTACGTAATTCTATGGAAGTACTGCTTTTACATGCGCATTAAACGTTACAATAGCATCTCATGAAGGCGGAGGTATAGAAGTATATCATGTCTAAGTCTCTTCCCAGCTAGTATCCAGCAGCCATTTTCTGGTCCCACTACAACCACAACGCATCTATTTCGACTCGACGTACTTGGAGAAGTACCTAGCCAGATCCAACTTGAACGTCATTCTGACTACGAAAAGCGTAGCGATGATAGGTAGCAGCATAGTCGTGATGAAGACTTCGTACCAGAGCGTCTTGGGCCGCTTGATCTGGTTCAATGACGGGGAGCGGGAAACGAGGTCTTGGTCGGGGCTGCCGGAGAGCTTCCAGGGAATGTGCATATTGAGGTCGTTGAGAATTTGCTCGGAGGCTGTGTGGAAAATAGAAAATTGAAGTAAGCTACGAACCGGAACGGTTTAAAGAGAGGAGACATACTGATCTTGGCCCCGCATACTACGACAGGCACTCCGGTTCCTGGATGAGTAGAAGCTCCGACAAAGTACAGTTTCTGCCAAAATTACCGGTTAATCAGACCTATATACTCTCTAGTAGACAGTATAGACCCACCTTGATAGTATCGTGGATCAATCTCGGTCTCAAACAGAGTACCTGTAAGATATTATGGCTCAAGCCAAGGATAGATCCCTTGTAGAGATTGAGATTATCCTGCCATGTCAACGGCGTATTGACGAGTTCCGTCTCGATGAGACTTCCAAAGTCCTCTCCTGCACCTAGTTCGAGCTCATGTCCAAACTTCTCGGTGAGCTTGTTCAAGACGTCTCGGCGTGCGCGGGCTACGATGGAAGGCCAGTCTTGAGAAGAGGATATATCGCCATTCCCTTTTTCGACATTGATGGACTTCTTCGCTTCAGAGAGAATGTGCCCTACGGGAACTAAGATCACAAGCGTGTCTTTGCCTTCTGGTGCAGCGGAAGGATCAACCCGGGAGGGTACGTTGACGTCTGCGAAGTGCTTATCAGCATTTTGAATTTGATAGTCGAGGAAAATGGGCCTACAGAAACTCGGCTCATCCGGCAGGCCATGATCGTTAAAGATGGTATCAAAGCTCTCCTTGTACGCTTCCGCGAGGAAGATATTGTGCGTCTGCAATCCCGGCACCTTCCTCTTCAATCCCCAGTAGAACGAGATACTCGAGCATGTCAATTTAGGAGACTTCAACAGTGATCGGGAATAAGGTGTCGAAGGAAGGAGGTTATCGTATGCCCATAGTAAGTCCGCATTGCACACTACTAGATCGGCGTCGATGTGCTCGCCAGACTCGAGTGTGATGCCTTTTGCGTTCTTGCCATCGCTTGTCTGGTCGATCGATTTGACAGGCGCGTTGTACCGGAACTGAGCACCGTGCTTGATAGCGATTTGCTCGAGCGATTCAATGACCTTGTGATATCCGCCAACAGGGTACCAAATACTGGTTGCATCGGCACATTGCACGTCAGCCACTGATTCATCATCTTCGAGATTCGACAAACTCACCCTTGTGCAAGCTCAGTATATTGGAGGAGGTTGTACGTCGCGGGTGAATCGTAGGGTGACATGCCGAGATACATGGAGGAGAAAGTAAATGCTCTTCTTAGACGTTCTGTCCAGAAATGGTTGGCTGCGCGGCGGTAGAGTTTGTCGAATACATGCAGCTTCTCGGCCATGCTTGATCGGATAACATTAGTCGGTAATACACACCAAGCGAAGAGAGGAACAGCAGACTTACAAGATGTAGGGTAGCTTGAGGGTCGACAGCATGCTTGGGAAGTTGCGGTGGAGGACTTCTTTGACTGACACTTCGTAATGGATATGACTCTGCGCTGCATTATCAGTATCTCAATACAAGGGAGGCAGCGAATCGGCTCACCTCATTCATGAAATCGAGGAATCTCGCCCACCCATCTTTACCTTCCCACTTCTCCACTTCGAGCTTCATCTGCGCCATGTCTGTGGATAGCGTGACTGTCTCTCCATCGTGATAATGTACGAGGTAGTTTGGAAAGCACTTTTTGAGGGTGTACCAGTTTGAGATCTTCTCGTCGAGATCTTCAAACATTTCCTCGAAGACTACGAGCACGGACAAATGATCAGTATACAATTCATGTACTGGGTCGTTCTTGCTTATCAGACTCACTTTCAGGCATCAGATCTGGCAGACAAGCACGTGGAAATAGGGCAGCGTAAGCCCTTTCTGACGACTTCTTTCTACCTCTTGAGTAGTAATAGGAGTGTACACCCACAGAAACTAGGACCCTGGTCGAATCGAAAGCCTTTTGAGTGCAGCAGGGAGCATCTTCCGCCGGAGTAGTCGTTCTTCTCTACGACCTGGACATCGCATCCAGCTTTTGCGAGACGTGCTGCAGTCGCAACGCCTCCAATGCCCGTTCCTGCGAGCGACGACGACGAGAATCTCGTGAGCAAAGCCTTGCCTTTTCCTTGGGATTTCGTGCAATGAATGTACCGATGATGACCACCTTTGGCTTCTTGTTTGCGTTGACCATGTTGTATAAGGCTTCTTTGTTAACAGATTATAAGACTCTGCTTGAAAGAGTCTGCTGGATTTGAGCGAGTCGCCTTGAAGATGTGAGCTCTCCTCTTCGTTGCGAGTTGCCTTTCAGCGCGATTCACCCCGATCGCCGGCCCATCGAGGGGAGGGAGGATTACATAAGCGAACGCAGAAACAAGGCGCGTTAAGTCAGATGCATCTACGACGACGCAGCAAACGCAGATGTAGCATCGTAGCTGTGATTGTAGTCTATATAATCTATATCGTAGCTGTAGATGGAGTTCACGCGCTTTTCGCACCGAATTGCCCCTATTCTCGAGCGAGCCTTCCCTCGAGATTCGCCAACTTGGCGCATTCTCGCCCAACGCAGGTTGGCTCTTCTCTCGTCAGACGCACTGAATAACGCAGCCTGCCCTAAGAGTATTGCCATTCAGCAGAAAGCAACAATACACAACTCTGCTGGGAATCAAGGCATTTACTCGGGTTCAGGCTGCTCAGTGCAAGAGAGAACCCAAATACACCCACTCCTTGGGCATGAGGCTGGGACGACCATATTCGTATTATTCCCACGTCGACTGTCTCTAATCAAGGTGTGGGACAAACACATTCATTACAAACTGCTCGCGGTTCTCGGGAATTTGCTTGCTTGCTTGCTATGCTCGCTCTGCTCTGTTCTGCCTTTTATCGCACTTGTACACCTACACCGAAACCACACATTGAAGACTAAGTACACAAAAGAGAACATTTGTAGTATAGACTAGCATAATAGAGAGATAAAAACTGAAAAAGTAATGATGAAGATGATAAGGAAAAGAAAAATGGGGGGAAATGCACTGCTATTTCTATGGGATTTGCATTGCGTGTCTCTCGTTACTTGCTTGCTGACAAAATAGCGTGTTTTGTTGCCGTCCCGATTCTAGACGGAATAAGATGCTACGGTTCGCAGCTCGATCTCGTGATACTCGTCTCTCCTCATTCTCAGAGTAGTTTTACAGACTTCCGTATGTCGCGCATAAGATCCACTCGTAGTTGGCAGACGAAAAAGAGGGAGGAGGGGAATGCTGGGATGGAGGGCTTGCTTACTTTCCCTCTTAAGCCGAAGTGATGGCCAACGACGATCTGATATTATTCAGCAGCAGCTGGACCTCTGGCGATTTCGTAATGAAAGAATGCTTGAAGAAGCTCTCCTCTTTGAGCAGTTGGACGAACGTCGAAATGACGCTGAATGGATGAGGGCGATGAGCGACCAGTTTCTCCAATAGCACGCGGACTATTTGTTCTTTGATGTATTCGGAAGTGGTGGAGGAGGGCGAGGAGAAGGTGTGGATGAGCCAGGAGCTGAACCAGGTGCTGTGCGAGTTGGGGTATCGTAGATGGGTGGACACTGCGCTTAGTACGAGGTAGGAGCCTGGTCACAATTATATATATCAGTTGTGTTCTATGTGATTTCTCTGTAAAGAAATATAGCGACTCACCCTCTGGCTCGAGCTCCTCGACTAGGTTTTGGAGGAAAGTGACAGACGGCGCGGAAGCCTGGAACGACTGGTTCCCATTTTGCGCTTTCGACTGTGCGAGCGCAACATATCCCGCAAACATGACGATAGAGTTGATGAGAGGGACATTGTACGCCGTATCCTGGTTCGCCAGCTTGTTCTCCGATAGGAAAAGTCTTTCCTTCAAGCCTGTCGAAGTGCCTCTTTCTACGGCTTTCTGAAGGGATTTCTCCAAGTGTGTGCGGAGATCCGCAGGCTGAAGAGCTGCTGTGAAGTCCGAGAGAAGAGTAGGTGGGACATTCGCTTCAGGGGCCTCTGTGCCTGACTTGATGAGCAAGGGATCGGGAAGTCGGGTAGAGAGAGGGAAGGCGCTCGAGATGAGGTTGTGGAGCTGAATGCAGCTTGTAGGAATAGCGTCCGCCAGCGAGTAGTAGTATACCGTGAGGAACTCAGGGAAGTCATGTAGGAGTACCAGAATGATCCTTAATGTACCAGTATAGATAGCCCGTGTCGTTTCAGTCATTAATGTTGACGTTACTTCTCCTGCAGTCTGTCCCTCTTTTTTCAGGAAAGGCGCTAAGAACCTCAATAAAGAGATCAACAAGCGATGGAATGACGACCATCCTTCTCTATCCTTCATATTGAGAAGCTTGGGCATGAACAACCGATGTGACACAAGCGCCATCCAGGAGAATGTGAAACCAGAGAAGAAGAGTGGCTGAAGTGTGTTTACGGAATGACTGAGTGCTGTGAGGATCTGGTAGTACGCAGAACCGAGATGGACCTCGATCTGGTTGAGGTTGCTGAGGAGGGTGGAGAAGAAGCGGTAGAAGGGCTTCTGCTGGAAGTGCGTGCCGAGCTCTTCGTGCGATTGCGCCAGAACCAGCACGACGATCGACAGTACCTTGGTCATGTAGCTATAAAGTTGACGAGTCAACAGTGTTCCTTAGCAGCGGTGATAAAGGTTCAACTTACTGGACTTTCGCCTGATCGTTGTTCTTGTTTTGCGGATCAGCATGATATTTGATCATGAATGTGATGAGCTTCGCAAAAGCGTCTACGGGCTGGAAGATGCCCGAAGCGACAGTACCACCAGCCGCTTTCTGCTTGATGTACGACTCCACGCTGACTTCGGCGCACACTCTGAAGAAGAGAGAAGAGATCTCTTCCCCCTTCAAGATGCCTTGATTTTGTAGCTGAACGACAAATTCAACGAACGCCTTCTCGATCTGATAGGATTGCTGGTAGATCCGGACCCATTCGACAAAGCACATTGTCAGCTGCTCGCGGACGGCACGGTCGTCGAGCTGCGAGCGATTGGCAGCATCGAGGCTTGCGCTGCTTCGGAGGTCGTCCAACAAAGCGGGTGCACTATCACATAACAGATTAGCCTGTTGCTTGGCCTGCCCAGTGCAAAGACGATACTCACATTTCACCGCCTTTGCCAGACTGGACAGCCTGGGCTAGCGCTCTCAGCGAGTGAGAGAAATGCTCTCGAGACGCGATAGGTCTCTCATTCAAGAGGCACTCCCTAGCGAGCTGAGCGGCGAAGTTGACGACGCTAGGTCTGAACTCCCTCATAATGAATTTGGCGAGCTGAGCATCATACTCTGAGACGCTGATAAAGCCAGATTCCAACAGGAGCACAGTCACTTGCGTATTGAATTTGCGCTCATCTGGAGCGTAGATGAGCCAGGCTGTGACCTCCTTGGCTACCTTCGTAGCGACATCGCAGAGACGTTGTAGAAGCACTACATAGACTTCTCTAGCCAAAGTGGTCTCACTTCGGTAAAGAAGCTGAACGACTTTCTGAGAGAAGCCTAGTGTCGTCTCGTCCTTGCCGAAAGATCGAGCAGCTACGACAGGCAGCTGTCGAAGCACTATGTGAATATCGTGGTTCGGAGGAACGACGGTGGCGGTATTTAGGCCACAAGCTTCTGCACTTGCGAGCGCTTTATCGAGATCCGTCATGAGCTGAGTGAAGATATCGCTTGATTGCTGGGCGGTTAGGAGGCCGCCTGGGCCCTGTCCTTCGTAGTTCGCAGCGGCAGTGCCTGTCCCAGCTTGAGCAGAAGGTTCTTCGGCTGCTGCCTGCTCTGGCTGTAGGTACGTGGAAAGTGCCCGCTGCATGAGAAATGTTTAGCTTAACTCCATCGTTCTGCCAATCACGGGTAAGTACTTACCCGGCCGAAGTCCTCGTACACCCGAATCTGATTAGGTTGTAGTCCACCAAGCTTGAGGCGAAGAGGATCAGGTAGCATGCCCGAGTAATGCGAAGCAGCCATTGCAGCAGTGTCCCAGAAGGCCTGATTCGATCTTTCGCGATGTCTCAGTCGGGCCATGTAGGCTGGACCGAGCGCATCGTCTACTTCGACGACAGCTCTGTCCATCGCAACCTTCTCGACGACTGAACATGCGAGGTCTAGATTGTCGTTCGCAATGACCACGATGGCTTGTTCAGGCAGGTTTTGCTAAATTCCGGGGTCAGTATCTAAGGATGCGCTGTTTAGTGATTGGTGCTCACCTCGGAGAAGCCGTTCTGTAGCATCAGGGTCCGAATGTGGCTGACGATGCTCAAACGCAGAGGCTCTTTGCAAGTCACGAGAGCGAGACTACCAGCTAGATTTTGTACCATCAGGTGAGCTGCCTGTCGCAAGCGATCTTCGCCGCCTTCCATTGCGAAGTCCTTGATTGTAAGCTCTCTAGTCGAGATCCCAGCGATCGTAACGGATCTCTCGACGACCGGAGCGACAATCTGGAGATTCTTGTTAGCAGATTACGGAATCATAAAAGGTGCTCGCCTACCTCTCGGACCGCTCTGTCGATACCGAGCTGGACAAGGCGCTTGAGAGTGGCATTTGAAGAGAAAGCAGCGACTTGGGCCGAGAAAGTGAGGTATTGTGGAATGGTAGCTAGAGCAGCCGTGATCGCATCTGCAAGAGCCAGTGAGTAGCCCGCAGCGCCGCTTGAAGTAGCGGCACCGAGTAGAGAGAGACCCGAAGCAGGAGCTGGCAGCTTTCCTGGCTGTCCTTGAGAGTTTGCTTCTCCGTTCTGACCTGTAGTTGGGAAGCCATTTGCTAGATTCTTCTCGAGGTCTTGGCTTGCGGTCGTACCGTTCTCTGCAGGCGCAATCTCCTTGGGTGGTCGGTCGCGCAGCGTTGTAGTAGGCTGAATCTCCTTGAGATCGATATTCAGATTCTTGCACAGCACTTCAATCTCGAATTTCAGGTTGAGCTTGAGCTCAGCGAACTGGTAGAGTTCGACTAGCAGTTGCAGAATGGCCATGAGCCAGGGATTAGGAGGCTTGAAGATCTTTGATTTGGCACACTGCTCCAAGACCTTGCACACGAAAGGAATGGCGACTATGAGACGATTCGAATCGTAGCCTTCGATCAGAAGGTCCTTGAATGATACGTTCTTGTGCTTGACTGGCAGATTCTTCGCCAGTGTGAGAGCACCGAGCCAGGCACCCAAATTCTTGAGCAAGGTTCGCTGATTACTGGATTGTACAGTCTGCTCTGAATTGAGCAGCTCTTCTGCCCTGATCAGAGTCTCCTGCTGAACCTCCTTGAACAGCGCCTTGAGTTCGAGCGCATCCAAGAACTGCATGTACAGTTGCTGGTTGTTGGGCTCGATACTGACTCTCTGGTCTACCAAGTAGTTTGCAAACCATCTGAAGTGGGTCTCCTCCATTTTGCCATCCAGATCTTTGACCTTGCTTTCTAGATTGGTTGGCGCAAGATTGTTAATCGTGAACAGGATACGATCAGAGACTGCCTCTGGAGGCTGATCGGGTGGTGCTCGTCGCCTTGCTACCTTATCGGGCTTGAGAGCTGTGAATGCCTTATTTTCGTCTTCGAGCTCTGCTTCTTCGTCGCCGAGCTGTCCGTCATCGAGTATACCATTCTCGTGTGCTCCTTCTGGCGCGCTCAAGGCTGCTCGAGCGACGTTGGCGATGTCAGGATGAGCATCTGCTAGATGTGGAATGTCGAGAATAGCTTGCGCAAGAGAAGGCCATTCGTGCAGTCTAGGCTGGAACCTCGACAAAGCTTGAACTCCAAAGCGGAACCAGTTGCTGTCGGGCGGATTTCGCAAAGCATCCAGAACGTATCTAACAGCGATGCCCAGAGGGATGTAGTCGATGAGGTGATTTTGGATAAGCGATCCGAAGAGGAAGGCGGTGAGAGTGAGTTCCTGCTGGGGATAGGTGGCGAAGAACTTGTATTCGTCGAATAGACCATGCAGAAAGCAGGCGAGGAAGTCGTGATCGTGTACGTTGTCAGATTCTTTGGCTCGCTGGAGAAGAGCTACCACGTTCTCAACGCTGATATCCTGGTCATACATTCTCTTGTAGAATGCGTCGACTTCGCTTTCGATCTCAGGAGTGAAAGTCGTGACGCTTATGCCAGGCTCTTGCTCAGCACCGGGAGAGAAATTCATCAAGCGTGGATGAAGCTGAAGGCATTGTGTGCGAACTTCCTTGAAGAGTTCAATTTCGTCTGGACCGAAAATCTCGTGGCTGTAGTTGGGGTTCGTTAGTAGAATAAGCAGAAGAAGTAAGGGAACGGAACATACTGTGATCGCAGAGCTCGCAGGAAGGTGGCGATGATGGGAGCTGGGATGGCGAGGGTGGTTGGCTGGGTAGACTGGGCCACATCTTGATCTTGGCGACTCAGGTCATGCCTGACCTTATGGCCCACGAACTCTAGAGCAGCTCGCACAAATGTACTACCTCGAGACGATGTCGATGTCTCGAGCCATTTCTCGAGATAGAGATACTCCTTCTTGCCTGCTAAGGCTGCTACGTCCAATGCGAAGAAGTAAGATTCGCTATCGAGGATGTCGCCAAGTAGCTTATACTCATGAGCAATGTCCACAATGCGAGTAACATTGAGTCTGAGGAGATTGTTAGCTACTGTGCCCCAAGATGATGATTGGCAAGAGATACTCACTCTGACTCGGTGTACAAGTCCTTCAGCTTTTCTAGTAGAAGCGGCTTGTCTTCAGTCGCTAGACCCCATAGAGCAATGGCGCTTCCGAGTTGCGGCGCTCCTACAAAGTAAGCTAGCAATCGCTCAGATAGGTCGACAGCCGTTGGTCCCCATGGTTTCTGAGGCGGGAAAGCATCAGTAAAGTCAAAGCACATGAGCTTTCAGCAGACCTCGGTCTTGAGAATGGCGAAGAAGACTAGCTCTGGAGCCGTCTGGTTGCCTCTGTCCAGGAGTGTTCGAGCTGCAGCTTGGATGTCGAAGGGCGCTTCTTGTACATTCTGATCGTCTGCGATTTGAAGCAAGGTAGATACGAGTTTCGCATGATTCCATCCGAGGTATTCGACCTGCTCCATCTGTTCTGCGATCGTGACCACGGCAGATTCGCTTTGATCTGCGTCTGCAAGCTTTTGCATACTGATGGTACGCTCAGTTGTAGGAAAATGGACTGCGAAGTCATACTGATGATTGATGAGGAAGTCGAGTAGGTAGATTTGGAGGAGACGATTTGGGAAAGGCTCGAAGAGAACTTCGACTAGGCGTGTAGTATTGGATGTTTCGGCAGAGAAGAGGGTTGCGAGAAGACCGGCGTTCTCTGGAGGAATGGCTGGTCTGGATAAATCGATTTGTAGATTTTTAATGACTTCGGACCAGTCTGCGGCGGCCTGGTCTTCGGGTATAGACTGCTCTATAGCGGATATCAAAGACTGCCCAGTAACGCGCTGCATCCTCGGGTCTTCCAGGAAGGCAGGAAGGTCGGCCGAAAGGGCTTGGTTGGTGGAAGCGGTATTGCCTTGGAGGAAGCCGCTTGCCTTGAGGATCCCTTCAATAATTGCCGGCGAAGCTGAGTGAGGAGCTTGAACAAGGCGATCTATGATTGTTACAGCTGTCGAGACTGAGCTGCCGGAGTTGGCAGACGGAGCGATATGACGGGTAGCCTCCGTGAAGACGTGCTCGTAGCGTTCGTCTGATCCAGTTGACATTCCGATCCATTCATTGAGAAGCTTGATCTGATGGGTGTTTGGGAATGTCCACTTTCGCGTAGCATCGAAGCAGCGCTCGGCCTCGCCGTTTTCATCGAACGCCAATTGCGATGTTGCGAGCCCTGCGAGCTTCGCAAGCTGGGTGTCTGACAACTCGGCACTGAGTACTCCAGCTGCGAAGTTGTCCCACACACCCTCTTCCGACAATAAGCGAAGTGCAGTGTTTGCGTAATCTCGCCTCTTTTGCGTGATCGTAGCATTGACGGACTTGATACCGTACTCGGTGTCTGGCAATGCTAGCTGCACGAATTCGAGCAGCAGCACGCCCTTCTCGTATGGTGTCAGGCTTAGCTTTTCTACCAAGGCGGGCAGGTCGATGTTCTTGAAAGTATCGACTGTAGCGACGGAGGGGTCATTGAGACCTGATAAGAAGGCATTGGTGATCTTGTCGACTGAGAGGGGATCAGAAGATAATTTCTTGGTCTCTTGTTGCAGGATCCGCAAGTAGACGGGTAGCTGAGTTGGAGACGGAGCGTTCGCACCGCTGGGTGAGAGGATGCCATCTTTATTGTTTCCAGAAAGTGACGAATTGCTGCCTGCTGACCCTGTAGATTGGGTGGTCGGAGCACATGCCAGCAAGAGTCGGCGCAGAAAGTAGTACTGAGCTTCCGGATTGTGCTGGTCGATGAGCTAGATAGAACAATACGATTGTCAATGAATGAATAACCGTCAGAGCAACTAGCACTCACTCCTGCGATATCTGCTCGATTCTTTGCAAAGTTGTCCTCGGACAGCGTCGACAGAAGGAAGCTGATCTGGGCTTTGACGATAGTGAGCAGGGACGAGCTTGACGAGCCGCCATTTAAAGGGCTTTGCGCTCCAGCCAGACCTGGAGGGAGGGTCCCGCTCATGGACGACGTTGATCTGTGACCTCCAGCCCGCCTCGAGCTGTAGCCATGCGAGCCATCGCCGTCGAGGCCAGGCGGTGGGCTTGTGACGCTGCCGCTGTTCGACATTCAAGCAGACGTTGCTCTACTCGATTCTTGTCGTTGATTTGCGCAGGTTTCGCAGGCTTGCGTTTTGGGTGGGTTTGGGACTTGACTCTCTTAACGCCTTCCACGCGCGAGCATCTTGAAGCAGCAGACGTTGGTAGGGAGGAAAGGGTTTACTCTGTGATATATCTGGCTGGTTTATGCTGCCATCTGAATCTGCTCTGTCTTTGCGTGGTCAGGTTCACTTGGTTCGTTTCGCTTGAAGGCAAGGGCAGAAGTGCCAGGTGATCCGGCTAGTATAGGCAAAACAAACGAAGCATGACGAGGTAATTACTACAGCAATGAAGAATGTGTATGGCGGTATATCTACGTTCTGCGATTGCGATTGAGTACGTGGAGCTGTGCCTAAATCCCGGCTCTCTAGCAACAGCTATAAATGCATTGTAAGGTTTGCGTTCGCACATGGTGTACAACGACAGCGTAATAAGGGCAGTAATTCGCCGCTGAGCTGTCAAGCTTCAGCGGAGGAAAGTCGAAGGCGTCTCATCTGCAGCGCACACGGTAGCTAGTCAGTCATTTCCAGCTGGCGCAGGTCTTTGATCAGCCGCCTACTCCGTGCTACGCCTTGTCAGCTTCCGAGTCTAATCTTGCGAGACCTTCCACAAGATCATCCATGACGTCCCGTTCTTTCGCTTGTGAAGGCTGTTGTTCCAGCTCCCTTTCGGGCTCTGTTGACATCGCCATAGTAGCCGTTCCTTCTTGCTTGACCTTACGAGTCGGTTCCAATATCCCACTGTTGCGCTTATTCGAAGTATCGTCTGAAGGCTCCCAGCCTGGCGCGACTTTGCGCAGCTGCTCGCGCTTTCTACGGTTCTTCTCGTTCTCTCTGTCTTTAAGATACGTTATGCGCTTTTCGTGCTGTTCTTGCAAAGTCCGTAATCGATCTGCGTGCGAGACATGGGGAGGCGCAGGATGGAGGACGTGATCTTCGAGCGAGTATGGGTAGACGAACTAGGTTTATAGTCAGCATGTGAACATCAGGCACCCCGTATTGCATCTGTACATAGGCTTGAATGTCTTCCGGCAGCGGGTGTATATCAGGCGGTAAAGTGACCTAGTCAAAGGATCAGGATAGGTCATGCTGATCTACTTCATTCTTATAGGTACGGGATTGGGTATCCATGTCGCAGGCGACCGAATGAGCGGGACAAAGTCGATAAGGCTAGCCGAAGGGTGCGGAGGGTGTTCTGTCCAATGCAGTATCACGGTATACGCCTAAGCTTTCGAAGACCTAATGGACAGGTGTAATCCTCTTACGAGACATTCTGCCCTAGACAGCCGCTTATCAATGTATAGTAGAGAAGCAAGTTGTCGAAAGCCGGTCTCATTGCACGTTGCGTTTTCCTTGCGACTTGCTAGACATCTACCTGATCTACTAGCTACATACTGCTGTTACCACGAATTTCGACTCATAAAGGTAAGAAAGCTACTGCAGCCAGACAAGGTACGAAAGTTGCCAAGAGCATCACAGGCACGGCCCTTTCAGCAGCTGCGCCTGTATCGTAATACCACTCGGGCAGCGTAACATTGCTTGCCAAGTTTGAAGGATAGGCTACGACTTGTGTAGTCTGTCCAGGAGCTGTGGCAGTGAGCGTTGCGAGAGGTCGTCCCGTCATGGCGCCGCCTTCGAATACGCATACTGCTTGACTTCCGCCGCTCTGGACCGTACATTTAGCTGCTATTGCATTGTCCTGTACTGGCTGTCCACTGAGACCATTGCTGGGCCTTGGTTGTCCTTTATTGACTACGGCAATACCAGAAGCGTCGACGATGATAATTTCTGATTATTTCCTGCACGCTCAGATGACTGAAAGTGATGCTGGTAGCGAGAAAGACATACCTTCAATGTCAACAGGGGCGGCAGAAGGGTCACCATTGAATGTTGTAGCGGCTGGCCCAGAGTAATATAGCGTGGTAGCAGGACCACCTTTACGCACACAAATCAACATAGATTCAGCAGCTTGTGCTAGACTGAGCTACCTCTCCCAAGGACTGCATATGTGTACTGATCCAAGCTGAAGGTATTGGGCACCTTGGGATACCACAGGTCGATAGTAACGCCATCTGTTCGAGGCGCCGGGGTAGTTTCGCTGACAGGAGCGACATCGGACTCGGAAGTAGATGTAGGTGTAGGTTGAGCTAAGCCTGTCGTGCCAGCTTCTTGAGGGTTCGGAACAGGAGAAGCAATCGCTAGAAGGAAGGTGCTTAAGAAGCTTGTCAGGAGAATGCGACACCGCATCTTCGTTATGGCGCAAGAAAGAGAGAGAAGAGAGGAGAGCCGGCTTGCGTCTTGCTATTGTAGGCAGCTCGGAGCGCGTCACAAGCAAAACGACAAGGTCTTGTCAGGCACCGGCAACTAGGGGATTTTACCGACCGCACAAGGGAATCGACATGGCCAAGGGCTTACTTCTCGAGTCTTGTATAAGTTGCGCATTCGTCATTAGAAGGCCAGAATATTTTGAAGTCGTGGATGGTCCGAAAGGTCGACGGCTCTCAGCCTTTCTTGACCTTCTGTAGCTTGTGCAGTAGTAGGCCGGCTTCGCACAGCATGTATACGTCTTTGCCTTCTTGACGTATGTACCGTATTGTAACTCCCCTGCTTCGCAGGTCGAGAGTTTCATGACACTCAAACAGACATACTCTTCGGAATACCAAAGAGTGCAAGGTGCGTTCAAAGATTCGATGATTCACTGAATTCTGCAATTCACATTACGTATCGCATTTCGCTGCGTTCTTCATCGATGCGAGAGCCAAGAGATCCTTTGCCGAAAGTTGTATAATAACCTGCCAGAATCTGCTAGATGCGTTACGATGCTGCAATGCTTTGCTAGAACCACGTATACATGTCTAGTACTTTCTAGATATTGCTAGCAGATCCAACCTGCAAAAAACCTCGCTTATATCGTCATCAGCAGGCTTCCCTTCGAGAACCTTCGTCACAAATTTCGAAATTCTGCAGGCAGCGGTAGGCTTCTCGGACACGCCCTTACCAGTTACCAACTACATCGCACTAAACAGCGAAGTAATAGCAACCACAACACACATATACATCCATCATGACTAAAGCAGTAGGAGTAAGTAGCTCTCAACAATCCTGCCCTTTTTTGAACGAGCTTTGGCTGACCTTTGTCACCCTAGATTGATCTCGGTACCACCTACTCCTGCGTAGGAGTATGGCAAAACGATCGTGTAGAGATCATATCCAATGAGCAAGTGAAAATCGCGAATTATTGTGCCTAAGATCCAAACTCTGACATTTTTCATGTTACAGCCAAGGAAACCGAACCACACCTTCCTATGTAGCCTTCAACGACAGCGAGCGTCTTATTGGAGATGCCGCCAAGAATCAGACAGCGTGAGTGCGAGAACTGAAGTCGCCAGCTTAAGCTTAATACTGACTTTCCCATTTCTGCAGCATGAACCCTCACAACACTGTCTTCGATGCTAAGCGTCTCATTGGCCGAAAGGTCAGCGATGCTGAGGTACAGGCCGACATGAAGGTAGGTAGAGTCGCCACGAGAAACCATGCAAAATTCTGACTTCATGCGTCTTCCAGCACTGGCCGTTCAAGATTGTCGCACAAGCTGGTGACAAGCCCGTTATTGAAGTCGAGTACAAGGGCGAGAAGAAGACCTTCACCCCTGAAGAAATCTCATCCATGGTCCTCCTCAAGATGCGAGAGACCGCTGAGGCCTTCCTCGGTGGAGACGTCAAGCAGGCCGTCATCACTGTCCCTGCCTACTTCAACGACTCTCAGCGTCAAGCTACCAAGGATGCTGGTCAGATCGCCGGCATGCAGGTTCTCCGAATCATCAACGAGCCTACCGCCGCTGCTATCGCTTACGGTCTCGACAAGAAGGGCGCTTCTGGCGAGAAGAACGTCCTCATCTTCGATCTCGGTGGTGGTACTTTCGATGTCTCTCTCCTTACCATCGAGGAGGGTATCTTCGAAGTCAAGGCTACCGCCGGTGACACCCACTTGGGAGGAGAGGACTTCGACAACAGACTAGTCAACCACTTCACTCAGGAGTTCAAACGCAAGAACAAGAAGGACCTTGCTGGCAATGCCCGTGCACTCCGACGTCTGCGAACCGCATGCGAGCGAGCAAAGCGAACCCTTTCCTCCGCTGCTCAGACCACCATCGAGATTGACTCTCTCTTCGAGGGTATCGACTTCTACACCTCCATCACCCGTGCCAGATTCGAAGAGCTCTGCCAGGACCTCTTCAGATCTACCATGGACCCAGTCGAGAAGGTCCTCCGCGACTCCAAGATTGACAAATCCTCCGTACACGAGATTGTCCTCGTCGGTGGATCCACCCGTATCCCAAGAGTTCAGAAGCTCGTTTCCGACTTCTTCAACGGCAAGGAGCCAAACAAATCTATCAACCCCGACGAGGCTGTAGCCTACGGTGCCGCTGTTCAGGCTGCTATCCTGACCGGTGATACCTCCGAGAAGACCCAGGATCTCCTCCTTCTCGACGTCGCTCCTCTTTCCCTCGGAATTGAGACCGCCGGAGGTGTCTTCACTCCCCTCATCAAGCGAAACACAACCGTACCAACCAAGAAGTCCGAGATCTTCTCCACCTACGCAGACAACCAGCCGGGTGTACTCATCCAGGTCTTCGAGGGAGAACGTGCACGAACCAAGGACAACAACCTTCTCGGAAAGTTCGAGCTCTCTGGTATCCCACCTGCTCCTCGTGGTGTTCCTCAGGTCGAGGTCACCTTCGACGTCGATGCTAACGGTATCTTGGTATGTTCACATTCGGTTCTGTCATACTTTCAAGTAATCTGACCTTCTTTGTTCGCAGAACGTCAACGCTGCCGACAAGACAACTGGTAAGAGCCAGAAGATCACTATCACCAACGACAAGGGCCGTCTGTCCAAGGAGGATATCGAGCGAATGGTTTCCGAGGCCGAGAAGTACAAGACCGAGGATGAGGAGGCAGCTGCCAGAATCTCCAGCAAGAATGGACTAGAATCCTACGCGTACAGCTTAAGAAACAGTATCGAGGGAGATTTGGCGGACAAGATCGAAGCTGCCGACAAAGAAACCCTCATGGCCAAGATCAAGGAGACCACCGAATGGCTTGATGGAGCATCTGAAGCATCAAAAGAGGAATACGATTCGCACCAAAAAGAATTGGAAGCTGTAGCGAACCCAATCATGACAAAGGTCTACTCCGCTGCTGGTGGCGCGCCAGGCGGTATGCCAGGTATGCCCGGTCAGGGTGGTCCTGGCGGCTTCCCAGGCGGTGCTCCTGGTGCAGGTGCTAAGAACGACGAGGAGCCTTCAATTGAGGAGGTACGTACTTACGGGCTACGCGATGTGCGAAACTGTGGCTAACCCTGATTTTTCTCCCAGGTTGACTAAAGAACTCTCAAGGTCTGCTCCAGAGTTTCGTTACTGCCTTTGTAGGCTTGTATCCTTTAGCTATCTTACCTGATCGCGGCTAGTAGTAGTTCTCGTTCTCACAATGTGATGCAATGCAATAGAGATGTCGATTCAAGACAACACCAATCAGAATGCTGCTGACACATTCAATCACTGTGCAAGCTGAGAAGAACGAGCCTGCGAAACATATCGTAAAGTTTGACTTGCTCCCATCTCGCCCGATCCATCATGCCAAACACAAAGTCGTGCTAATGATAGGGTCAAGCACATCACGTTGATCTTTGCTATTTCCATGTCTAATCTCTACGACCGGTAGTCGCGCCCTTCCCAGTAGCTTCTACTCAACAAGATGATCCTGGACTCTGGCAAAACGCGGCGGCTGCTGCTACTTCTGCTGCCTACGATAGGCATTGTCTACTTGCTGAGGTACACCGCGAGCCATACTGGACATCAACAATCTGCGCCTACGCATATCAGCGCTTTGTCACAAATTGTCAACGAGACGAAGCGCGAAGCAATCGTGCAGGACAAATACAGGTGAGTGGCTCCAGGAGCTGGGATAGGTAGCTTCAAGTCACTCACAAGAGCTATAGTATCGTGGTTTCCAGCTACAATCGCGCAGAGCATCTGCATCAATTTCTACAGAAGTATGGCTCCGGAAGTCTACCTCGTCGAGACGCGATCTTCGTAGCATGGGCAAGCTTACAGGCTCTTTGACACATACTTTTATCAATTAACGCGGTCTATACAGGGCTTAGGTGGACACGATCCGCCTGACTGGATCGATACTACAGAGCTCGCCGTACCTGTCTATTACGAACGCGCCAAGCGCAACTCTCTCACAGAACGTTTTCGCAAACCATCAAAGATGCGTACGCAGGCTGGCTTTTGGGTAGACGATGATCTCGCTTTCCGACCTCAAGACATCGAATTTGGGTTTGATACCTATTTAGATTTGGGGAGAGACTCCCATAGGATAGTAGGATTCTCAGGAAGACTTTCGGAGAAGCTCAAGAGCGGAGATTGGGCATACAAACTTTTGGCATTAAGCTATTCAATGATTCTCACGAATGCTGCTTTTCTCGACACGCAAATGCTGGCATGGTTCTGGAAAGAAGATGAGCGGATACGGGAGTCAATAGAGTACGTGGATGAGCATATGAATTGCGAGGACATTCTCTTCAATTGTAAGAAGGTCTGCCTCATAACCGTTTCAGCAAAATTACTGATTCTATCGTACTAGTCGTGGTATCAGAACAAAACAAACTATCACCAGTCCTGGTGGAAAGCAAGGATCTTGTCCAGATCGCTACATCAGGCATATCTAGTCAACCAGGTCACTATCTCGAAAGAAGTGCCTGTGTCCAAGCCTTCACGGAGATCTGGGGAAATCCCTTGAAGATCAGCCATGTGAAGATCACGCCGAATACGCGCGAGAAAAGTCCAAAGACCGTCGATCTCGATGAGAAATATAGGCCGACCGGCAAGGCCTGGGCTGAGGACAAGGAATTTATAGAGCCGAAGTAGAGCGTCGTTGTCGTTTGTTTGTGTAGCTTTTCAGTGAAGATATAAAGAGTTCGTTGCCGTTCCGTAGTAGAAAGGCACTTGTAAAGAAAACGCAAAGTTCGGCTTGATCTGTGAGCCACTCTACCTGGCAAAGCAGCGATGCGCTGTACACGCGAGCCTCGGTATCCCTTGGACATCACGGATGACTCCCTCGCCCTTGTTGGAAAGCATTCTCTCATTTAAACGTCAGCGGTATTCGACAGGACTGCAAGGTGACACGCACGTATGCTTGGATTGTATGGTCGTCATATTTCCTGTCGTACACGAATAGCATGAAAGCGGTGTGGGCTGTCATGGTATGACTCCACGCATTCTGCACAGCGTGGTCCGCAAACTTGATCTCGCATCTCGTCCAATTCTCATTGTCTACGAACCGTCGTCGACATTGCAAATTTCAGGGTGTACTTTGGTAGCTGTGCCGGCCTTGACCCATGCTATTCTGACTTGTGGAAGACTGAGAGAAACGGCGACAGATAAAGAAGTTGTGGTGATATGGCTCCCGTATCATTCCAGGGCATCGTAGCACTTTCTTTCCAGCCCGCAGAAGATTTCGTTCAGGATGCAGCATTGTGCCGTAGACGACGCTCCGTCCAGCTGTCCGTAGGATGAAGGCCAGTAGCAGATAGGTCGAGTTCGACATCATCCCCGTCAGAAGCAACGCCTTCTGACATTCACAGAGCGGTGAACGCGTGTCGGAGGTTTTGTATATACTTTGCGCGTTTCGCGCCAAAGCTTCAATGGATCCGAATTCCCTAAATGCCTGGGACTTTAGAGCACTAGACACGTTGATGTTAGCTCGGTACTCACGTGGCCAGTTGTAAAGCTTACTTGGAGAGTCTCTCCAGGAATGAAGGAGCTAGAACATTCCTCGCTTCCTTCCCTGCTGTTGATCTCGCCATAACTGTGTAAGTACCCCCCTTTTGTAGCTCGGGCAGACCCAGCCAAGCGTCTGATAGGGTCAGATGTGATGCAAGAATAGATGGAGCCATAGATCGGTAGGCGTATTCGGGATATACCTCCGCGAAGAATGAATTGAATTTTGATGAGATGGGTGAGGAGGACATGATGATTTCAGTGATTAGTTGAGTGAGGAAGTACGTGTGAACTCGTCGCAAGCTGCTGCCGTGCCAAATATATGACCTCGAATGCCCAAAAGGGATTGTAAAGTAACGTCCGGGCTTAGTCGCCAAAGGTCCGCGAGAGCTCTTTCGACCATGAACGATTGGCCCAGATGGATGTAATCATAGGATTCTGCATAGTAGTGTCGCTTGCATGTCTTGCGATCCTCGTAAAATGTCGGATAGTAATGTATATTGCAGCCTGCGCCAAACATCTTCAGCAGCAAACTGTAGATATAGTGCGCTGGTCTCACGACGACATCGCCAGTGAATGGTATAGTAGGGCTCTGGACCAGGAAGACTGAACAGGACCCCCTTGATGCTCGACCTGTCGGTGATGTCGACTTCACATTCGCGGCAAACCTCTACCGGCGGCTCAAACACATGTTGCGCTGCGTTTCAATTTCAGCATGATCCATGAAAAAGCAAGTGGAAACGGCTCTGACGTAATTGCATGGCCGCCCCATGTTGGTTCACCAAGGTTTCGGGAGCATCCCACTCTTCCAGGTTTTGTAACACCACAGGTTCCATGGCAGTGTTCAAAGCGCGGGAATGGGCATGAGAATGTCCAGTGAGCTTGATAGGAGATTGAGGAGAGCTTATGGCTCCACGACCATGGGACGCAGTGAAGGACGGCCAGCTCCTTTTTTGACAAGCCACTTGCGAGCGTATGCTTTGTACATTAGCTGCATAAGCTCGATAGCTTTGATTATCTTGCTGGCGGAATTCCCTCCTGTCTAAGCTGAGTGATTTTAGATAGAAAGGGAACCATGCCCTCGGTAGCTGGCGGCGCAGAAGTCGCTATAATGTGAGGTCGCAAATTGTATACAGTATCGGATCGATATGTTGCGCTTTGGGAATTAAGATCAAGGAATGATAGTCAGACCCAGAAGGGGAGCCAAGTTCAGGACTCCATGAAGAAAAGAGAAGGAAGACAACCTGTTCAAGCAGACGCCAATCGAATTTGTACTCGAGCACCTGGAAGAAATGACGTCTTAGCGCGTCCTGCGATCCTCCATCGCCGTGGAAGTGGAAGAAATCTAGACGGTTTGACGGGCTTAGTGCGATTTTCGTTCGGATGTCGACTTTCACGGAGGTGGAAGAATTCTTCGGTAGAAAGCGCAGGTATGGCGGGCTATATGTCAGACAGCAGATGCATTGCTGAATGTGGGGAAAACTTTCCAGGTGGCTGCTTCTGTTCGCATATGTAGTCCCAGTGAGCGCTGTGGATGAAGGCAGAGGAAATGGATGATGAGGATGAGGGGGCTGTTGAGAGCAGAAGTAAGGGCGGGAAGTGGGCATCAATATCCAGCACTGCCCGTTGTCCCAGGAGCTCAGCTCCCGGCCTAGGTTCGACGGCATGCATTAGAGCAAGCAGAATAGGGTATAGTCCTCTAAAGTTTGTGGTATGTCACTACTAGATATCATGTAAGGACCTAGTGCCTTTTGCCCTTCTAAATTCTCCAGAGTACGCTACTGACCTTTCCCGCCCATGCTCCAGTCTAACATAGTACGTGGTAGTACTATAGAGTGTGAGCTTCGTACAACAACATTCGCAGCATTCTAGATATTGCCCGGACGAGGACTGTGTAAGGAAAACAGCGGAGATGAGAGATTGCCAGAATCTCATATTTAAAAAGGAATTAGGTGAGACGGATGGAAGCGGGAGAGAAGAAGGGTGAGAGATAGATATGTGCTGCACGTCGTATTCTCCATCGCTGCTGCTGTTTCACTAAAGAGGGTTCCCAGCCAGTCGGGTCTCAGTGGATTAACGGCTCCTCTTCCCTTGCGTCGCCGACACAGCCGCCTCTTTGCTGGTGGATCCCAAAAGCCTCTGACTCTCCGCCTCCTTCTCCTCTTCCTCAGTGAGGGGCTTTACGAATTTCTTGCCTTTAGCCCAAGGGGTGAACTGTTTCTTGAAAGGCACGTCCAGCTCGACTGTTCTTCGATGCTGCTCCCTTGCACTAGGCACGATCTTCAGATCGGTGGTGCGCAGTGGCATGCCCCAGATCTTGTTGAAGGCTTGGATGCATGAACTGCGCTCATGGTAGTGGTCCGGCTGGTCTGATATGCCTGACGTGCGAAGTTGTTGCACGTCGTATGCTTCGACGAGGATCGGAGGAAGGCCGTTCTTATCGGATACGACGACTGTGCACATTCCGAAAAAAGCATTAGCAAAGCATGTATGAACAGAAGCTGGAGAAAAGGACTTACAGTTCATCAATATGTCCTCGCAGTTCATATGGTCGTCCACATATTTGATACTTTCCTTTATTCTCTCGTCCCTCGTGTTCCAAAACCACTTTAGCATCTGCGTGTCCATAAACGCGCTATTCGTCAAGACCATCGAGTAATTCGGTTCCTTGATCTCATACGAGTATTTGTTGTTGTTCTTCTTGTCCAACAGCGTTTGGCGTCCTGAATAACCCGTTATGCGATGGTTCATCCGCCCAAGCTGTTCATAAGTTGTGAACCCAAACTCGATGTCATCAGGATGGATCTGTAAATCGTCATCTATCCAGAGCCCAGCGTCTGTCCGCATCTCTTTCGGCCGCACGAAACGTTCGGTAAGGCTGTTTACGCGTGCGCGCGATAAATATATGGGAACTTTGTAGGCATTCAAGTCGAGCCATTCGGGTGGATCCACAGCGCCCAGACCCTGCAAATATGTAAGAGGGATAAGATCAAAACCATGCCTGAACGCTGCGAACACAAGAGAAAAGACTAACGCACCCATGCGATAAAGATGGCGTCGAGCCTGGGGAGTTTCCCGTTTGCGACTCTTCCTAAAAAGTGATGCAGATGCTCTACGCGATTGAAGGTAGACACGATGATGCTGTTGCGACAGAAGGTTTGGGTGCGTCAGGTTTATACGAGGCTGCAGCCTGGCTGTCCTCACCTGTACTTGTCCTTGATCAAGGTATCTTCCTCGATGCCTTTCAATTCTTCAGGCAGGTCTTCATCGTCGTACACCCTCAATTGCTGCTTTTCGCTGCTGATGGCGCTGCTGGTGAGATCCTTCGCGGCTGCCAAGTCTTGAACCGTTTCTGACGCAACTTGTCCCTGCTGCTGCCATTGTTTCGCATAGTTCTGGCTGTGCTTTAGGTATACTTCGTGCAATCTCGCGTGCCAGCTGAGCCTTGTCGCGCTGCTCGCATTACTGACGCTGCTGTTTGTGCTGGCTGCTTCTTTCGCTGCATCCAAGCTGTATCGCGTCGATGAAGCATACAGAAAGGCCGCCAGCGCTGATGCGACGAGGACTATGCGCCATAGCCAGAACCTGCTCGACGCCGGGCGCATCGCGCTCATTGGAGATACCTAATGGAAGCTGGGAAATTGGCAAGATGCAAAAGGGCAAAGCAGGGAATTCCCAGTCAAAGTAGATGTAGCTGTATCGCCCAATCTCGTCAAATCCTTCGCAGCTTCGCACAGACCTCTCGCAGCCTGCAGGGCCAAGGTAAACCGACCAACGCAACGAGCAGGGACGTCGGTCGCTGGCAATCTCGCAAAAAGAGGGAAGAGAGTTGCTGCAGATACGAGATGTACAGTACAGTAGATGTGTAGCAAATCTGTCTAGATTTGCCATCCCATCTCTCCTCAAATTTCTGCCAATCTCTGTTGTTTCGGACGCGTCGAGGAGTGACAGCACTAATTCGATAAGCTTGGCTAGAAAACAACTTGAAGAAGATAAACTACGACAACTTACAGTCAAGATATTATACATCCATCCATCCATCCATCGCATTCAAAGCGTCCCAATCCATTCAGCAAAGGCCCGCTGCCGTTGAAAGCAAGCGCGAGAACGAGAAGGCCAGGGCCAAACCATCAGCGATGTCCCGCTCGTACAGGCGCTTTACATCCTCATCGACATCCTTGTCAGCGCAAGCAGCAGCAGCAGCAATCGCAGCAGGCGCAGCTCCCTTTGCGCCATCATCGTCAAGCACCATGCAAAGTACGGCCACTCCATCGAAGAAGGGAAGAATACGCCTACCAGCAAGCCCCACTGTCATGCCTTTGAACCACTACATAAGAGCAGCAACGTCGTCAAGCAGCAAGACGAAACAAAGACTCAAATTGGTCCTCCTAGGGGCAGCCCTATGCACCCTCGTCGTGACCTTGAAAGTAGGTCGCAAAATGATCAAGAATGCTGTACTGTACTGATCAATATAACAGCTATCACCCTCGGAATCATTGGCGCTCCCAGACAGCATAAAACTGCCAAGTCAGTGCTATCTGATAGATGGGCTCAAGCGCGTAAAGTGCTGATCTGTTTCGATGTTCACAGCTACATGGCGGAGTAGCAATGGGAGGATAGAAGGTACATCATCACTCGAACTGTCCCTGCTATCCATGCTAAAGTGTAGTTTTACAGGCTCATATCCACTGGACAACGCGCCAGTCGCTGGGCCATCAAACACAGTCGCAATAGGGCAACAACAAGGTTCTCTCGTTATTCTTCCAGAAGCGATACAGGATGAGCAATTACATCAACTCGTATGCGATATCTCGAGGATACACTCGAGCCAACAATCGCAACAACAGGAATCGCGGCGGCAGCAACGACAATTACAAGAAGAAGAACAAGCAGCAGAATATCTGCCGCTCGCAACCTCGCATCTTACGTTGGCGCTAAGCTCGAGCAGCACGACTGCTCTTCAGGCAAAGGCAGCGAAGGCCCGGATACAGCATATCGACCAAGTGATACGAAACGTCACACAAGATTCCTCCTGCTCCTCCTTATACAAGAAACAACCTCACAAGCAACATCAACAACAACAACGACAAGCGCATTCCGAAACTCCAGCATTTCGTCTTCCTTCAATATCAACGCGCTTCCTCGATTCTTCTAGCTTAGAGAAAGTAGTACAAGCACTCAGACCTCGTTTATTGATCTCGACCAAGATGTCGAATATCGATGATCAGATTCGCATACAGCGATTGCTGAGCGGGAGGAAAGTTACATGGATGGACGAAGAGCAGACAACGTGGATCTCGATGCCTGAAGCGGATCTCAGACATGCTGGATGGATATTCACCCTCAACGAGCAAGCCATCAAGGGTAACTTGGCTCAATTCTCGTCTGCTAAGGCTCGGAATACTGAATTATCGGGTATTTACTGAACAGCCTGGCATGCACCTTCCTGGAAGATCAACGTCATCACGAACGACAGATCAAGCTCTTTAGCACGCCTTTATACCTCTCTTCAAACAGCCCACTATTTCGGCGATCCCGTCGATCTAAGTATCAAAATGGAAGCCACAGCAGACGATGATACCTTGAAAGCCGTGATGCGATGGACGAATTCCTCCGCCCTGTCGACGGCAGCGCCGATTGCATCTGGCCCAAGCAGCAAAGTCTGGAACCAAGGCTCTAGACACGTAAATTTCCGGTTCCGACAAGCTGGTCTGATCACAAATATCGTAGAAGCGTGGTACCCTACGTCGAACGACGAATATGGCTTCTTCTTCGAAGATGATATAGAAGCGTCGCCTTATTACTTTGCATTCGCTAAAATGGCTATATTGAAGTATCGGTATTCGGGCGCAACGAGCAAGGAGATCACGAGGAACCTCTATGGGATATCACTGATTCAGCAGAAAACGAGCGAGCTGGATCGCAAGACGGGGAGGATATTGTGGAACGCAGAATCGAGGATCGACGAATACAATCAAGGTCTCAACCTACTTCCCTTTGAACCCAGCCATCGAACACAGTCACAACAAGCCTCGGAAGAAGACGAGTCTTTGCTACCACGAGAATACGACGTCCACTCGCCCTATCTCTCGCAAGTACCCTCAAGCTGGGGCGCTGTGTTCTTCCCAGAGACATGGCGTGAATTCCACGACTATATCCAGATCCGCGACTCGCAAGAAGTCATTCCGCGCAAGACGAGATTGGTGAAACCGTCCGTTGTGTCGGACGATTGGGAGGGCAGCTGGAAGAGATACTTGATTGAATTGGTCTTCTTGAGAGGATATACAATGCTTTATCCGAATTATAAAGACTTCAAAAGCTTGAGTACCAATCATGTGGAATTGGGAGAGGTGGGTTCTGCCTTTTTAATCTGCCTTCCAAAAATGAAGATCCAGCTGACACTTCTACTGTAACGTTTGTTCAGCACATCAATACGGCCAAACAAGCTCTTTTACGAGAGATGCAAGAACTTCCTCTGATGACTTCGAACCACATCTTGGACCTCCCTTCCAACATCCTACCACACGCACACGACTTGCCCGTCTTCGATCTCTGGGGCACAATCAATTCGAACACGACTACGATAGTAGACAATGGCAGGGATGCACATCAAGAATTATGGAAATGCAAGATCAGAAATAGTGGGATTTCGGATTATGACGCTTATTCCCTCTTTAGTTGCTAGAACCTCAGTACATATCTCGTTTTCCCTCAATACTCTCCTCACGCAAAGCTCCCTGCTGGAGTATACCTCCTCTTCCACTTCGTTTCTTTAGCATTCTTAGAATTAGTGCTTTATCGCAGTAGTCAGCAACCTAAAGTAGCAAGTTATGCAGCGTCGAGTATCCTTCTCGTTTCAGTACCTTAGCTGCACATACAACTAGAGAATCTGTCATTAGTCGCGTAACAGGGTAACCCATCGTTTCTTTTCCCAATACCCCTAGCGAGCCTACTTACCAACTGTAGGGATTTATTAGCTGCTAGCTTCGCAGTGCAGTCGCTATACCCAGCTCGTCTTATTCTCTTTGTTGTTCTGTCGATGTTGTCCGCAGTAGTTTGTCCCCCGAAGTCCAAAGGGACTAAAAGCAGAAGCACCACAAAGAATGCTAGGATGCTACAATGCAGTACCGGTTTATTGCTATCCTTCGGTCTCATAACCTCGCTTTCCGTATAGGGCTATTATCTATAGCTTCCAGAGCTGCAGTCTGTACTTCGTCCCGCAGTGCTTCTATCGCTTTCAAGAGCCATTCATTCCCTTCGTCCCCGCATAACCATGCTTTCTCTTCTGCACTCAGTCCTTCTGACGGTGATGCTTCGCTAGATTCTTTGAGTGCTTTTCTCAAGCCGAATACATGGCTTGTCACTTGAGACCCTACGCCCGTCTGACCTTGCAAGCATGCTACAGCGAGAACGGAAGTGAACGTCCGGCCTAATGGACCGGAAGGCGTTGGATCAGACAGAAGAAGGGAGTAGTGGGATTCGAGGATGTGGACTGGTAGATCGGGGTGGTATGTAGAGAGCTTCGAGACCAGCTTGTCGGAATGAGGAACGTATATCGAGTTCCAGAGTGACCGCCCTCGGCTGAAAGCCTCTTCTACGTTCTCTGGAGTAGTTTGTCTGCGGACTCGGCAACTTAGTATGTATGCTCTGTGCTGTCGCGGACATCCGGCCGGTCGCTCACCTTCTGGCATCTTTAGGCAGGTCGGCCAGTACGCCGTCTTCTTGAATAGCTTGACTGAGTACTCCAAGGTTGTTTATGACCTTGGCAATACCTATGAAAGAGATAGATTTCAAGCCGGCTTCAAGCAACAAAGTCGCACTTGACTTTGCTTTCCCGCTCCAGCTCCACAGCGTTCTCAGACCAGCAGGGCTATTCAACGCAAAGAAGGTTCCCGCTCCGAGCGTCAATAGGGTTGTTTTGCTCGAGGAAAGGCCGGACGAAGCTTGGAGGTGGTCGAGGAGGGATAGCAGTCGGGCATGAGAGGCAGATGAGGTACCCAGCGCAGATCCGCGTAGAGAAATCAGACTCTTGACGGGCGCTGACAGTTTGGACATGATCCGGATGATGACAGATTGGGCTGAGGCACCCAACGCGCTTGCCGGAGGTCATCATTCTGACAACTTCGATATACTTTTCCGCCATGGCCCGCTCAATACTTGACACAGATCTGTACAAGCTGACGATGCAGAACAGCGTGCGGACGCTGTACCCTGAGGCGAAAGCGACCTACCGCTTCACGAACCGGAGCAAGAGCATGCGATTCAACAGAGCTGCCTTCAAGCACATCCAGGATGCGATTCGAGATATGGACAATATGCGCTTATCCAATGAAGAGAAACTCTGGCTCGGACGGACTTGCCCGTACTTCCCAAAGGAGTACCTCGACTGGTTAATGGATTTCGCGCTGGACAGCGAGAAGGAAGTGAGGCTTCTCTTCCAGCAAGATGAGGACTCTGACTTCGGTGAACTCGATATCGCAAGTCAGTCGCTGCTTGGAAAACGCACTCAGCTACCATGACGAGGGTCTGTGCCTAACCTCCCTTTGCGTTCGCAGTCGAAGGCATCTGGTCGCATGTTATTCTATGGGAAGTTCCCATCCTCTCTATTCTTTCCGAAGCCTACTTCCTGCACGTTGATACGCAATGGGATTACGTAGGGCAAAGAGAGCTAGCCAAGAGCAAAGGCATAAGACTTCTGCAAGAAGGCATTGCATTCTCTGAATTTGGCACAAGGAGAAGGAGGAGCTACGATGCGCAGCGTATTGTCCTGCAAGGCTTGATAGATGCGAGAAATCAATTGACGGGAGACGGGACTCTGAGAGGCAAGCTTACGGGTACAAGCAATGTGCATTTTGCACGATTGTTCGGTGTGAATCCAGTGGGAACCATCGCGCACGAGTGGATCATGGGTGCGTTCGCGTAATATTTGGGAGACAGAAGCCTGGCTGACCACCTAAGGTGAACAGGTATTGCCGCGATGGAAGGCTACGAGGGCTCGAATGCACTAGCCATGAAGAAGTGGGAGGCTGTGTATCCGGACGGTGCTTTACGAGTCGCATTGACCGATACTTTCTCGACGAGGCGTGAGTAAAAACTAGTATGGCGTTCTCATCCCGCTGAGAGTGCCTGTTTTCAGCTTTCTTCCAAGATCTGAAGAATAACCCTGGCCTGGCAGAAAGATGGAATGGGTTGCGTCAAGATTCTGGCGATCCGCTTGAATTCATTGGCGTTGCGATCAAGCTATACAATGACTTGGGCATCGATCCTTCGACGAGTAAGCTCTCGCAATCTACATAATCTTTGCTCTTCACCTTAGCAACATTCTTCTAGAAAATATCGTCTTTTCCGACGGATTACACATCGACAAAGCAGTCGAACTGGCTCGCGCATCGAAGAAAGCAGGCATAGGCTGCTCCATGGGTGTCGGAACTTTCTTTACGAACGACTTCAACAAAGTCGAAAAGCCGGACCTCAACGATTTGAAAGGACAAGGTCGAGCCCCTCCTGCCGACGGAGAAAAGAGCAAACCTTTAAACATGTGAGTTGTGCTAATGACATGAAGTTGGCATTGCTAAACACTCTACCAGTGTGATTAAGCTGTACAAGATAAACGGTGAGCCATGCGTCAAGATCTCGGACGAAATGACCAAGGTGAGACATCTCCCATATCCGGTTGTGTCATGCTAATCACGGGCGGATTTTACAGACAACGGGCGACAAAGAAGCTGTAGAGATGGTCAAGCATCGGTAAGTCGTTCCCTCAGAGCTTTCTGGCAGAGCTCATGCTCCGCTTTCTCGCAGCTTCGGCCTGGATTCGCAGACCATCCTAGATCAGGAACCGCAAATGACGTTGTAGTAGATTGAACAGTGTTGAGATAATAGAGATGCAGCTTAGAACGCCCAAAGGCAACACATGGCAGGTCATGCTTTCCCTTTCTTACGCACTCGAGGTACCCAAGAGTTGTTTCGCTCCGCATGAGACACCTTACTGCGCCAGTGTTCGCACTGGTAGCACTGTTCTTGCTTGCTGCTGGTCCTGCGAGCGCAGTCAAGCGACACGACTTCAAGACGTGCGCTCAGTCGGGCTTCTGTCGCCGTCTGCGCGACCTTCCACCCAGCTCTAGCTCGTCGCCGTACAGCATAGACAGTAATACACTGCAGTACGATTCGCAGACTGGCTGGCTTAATGCAGAAATCAAGACGAGCTTGTACCCGGAAATCAGCTTCGCTCTGGACATTGGCGTGACCGAGCAAGGTCTCGCAAGAGTCAAAGTAGACGAGAAACATGGCCTTAGACAACGATATAACGAGACGGGACGTTGGGCTCTGGTCAGAGAGCCAAGCATTGCGACAAATACGCGCTTCTCGCTTGACAAAGCCGGCAAAGTCGCGACCCTAAGCTGGAATACACCTCGCCTTGTCGGATCTTCACAGTCTGCTCGCATCACGCTGTCACCGTTCAAGCTCGAGTTTTTGCGAAATGGAGAAGTCCAGGTCTCGTTCAATGAGCAGAACCTCTTTCATATGGAACACTTCCGCGTCAAGAAGGTTGGAAATGATCAGCAAGATCCCCCAGAAGTAGTCATAGATGATGAAACTAAGAAGGCGCGAGAATCGTTTGAACCCTTCATGAGCGAGGACGGTGCCTGGGAAGAAGACTTTGGCGGTAGAAAGGATACAAAGCCGAAAGGTAGGCCTTCACCTTCTGAATACCTCAAAGTACCGCACTCGTGTTGACTGCATATTACCTAGGACCCGAATCGCTCTCATTCGATGTCACTTTTCCCGGCTACCAGCATGTCTTTGGTATTCCACAGCATGCAAGTCCTCTGTCTCTGCGCACAACTCGGTTGGGCATGCTTCTTTCCCCATCGGGCCCGCAAGCTGACGATTGTGATTGTAATGATCTCTAGGGGAGGGGACGGAGCTTTCACCGACCCTTATCGACTCTTCAATCTTGATACGTTCGAATACTTGGCAGACTCTGAGATGGGCATCTACGGCTCTATTCCCTTCATGCACGCTCAAAAGTCGAATAGCACGGTAGCCATCTTCTCGCTTACCGGTTCAGAGACTTGGGTCGAGATCACCAAGACATCCAAGGCAACGCAGACACACTGGATGTCGGAAACGGGCACACTCGATCTTTTCGTCTTCCTTGGACCGTCAAGCGATATTGTCTTTGAAAATTACGCCCAGCTGACAGGTACCACAGCCTTGCCTCAGATGTTCGCAATAGGCCATCATCAATGCAGATGGAATTATCTCAACGAAGAAGATGTGAAAGAGGTGTCGAGGAAGTTCGACGAGTACGATATTCCCATGGACGTCATTTGGCTGGATATCGAGTACGCTAAAGAGGTAGGTTGTTCACTCACGGCCTCGAAAGGTAGCTCATGTCGTCTATGTCACAGCATGAATATTTCATGTGGGATCGCTCCAACTTTGGCAAACCGGAAGAAATGCAAGATGCCCTAGCTGCAGTCGGCAGACAGCTCGTGGTCATTGTCGATCCACATATCAAGCGCGATGCGAACTACTACGTCTACAAAGAAGCACAAGACTTGGATATCCTGTCCAAACAAGCCGACGGCAAATCCGAATATGAAGGATGGTGCTGGCCCGGCTCAAGCTCGTGGACGGACTTCTTCAATCCTGTTAGTTGGGATTGGTGGAATGGCCTATTCAAATTCAATAAGTTTATTGTGGGTCGGGTTCTATAGCAACACCAGGATTGCCAAAAGCTAATAAATGTTACCTCAGGGATCGAAACGAAACTTGTGGGTTTGGAACGACATGAATGAGGTGGGCCAGACGTCTCTATCTGGCTTCGACGAGGAGCTAATGTTATACACAGCCAGCTGTCTTCAATGCGCCCGAGATCACCATGCCGCGCGACAACATACACTACGGCGGCTGGGAGCACCGAGATGTTCACAATATCAACGGAATGGTCTTCGTAAGCTTCAAATCTCTAGTCAGTAATGGAGTCGACTTATCCGCTTTCTAGCACAATGTAACTGCGCAAGCACTCATCAAGCGAGAAGATCCGCCTCGGAGACCTTTCGTCCTCTCCAGAGCCTTCTTTGCCGGCTCGCAGAGGTACGGACCTATCTGGACTGGTGACAACATGGGCACATGGGAGCATCTCGCAGGTGCTGGAGCTATGATCCTTGGTAACAGTATCGCAGGCATGACTTTCAACGGAGGTGGGTGTAGGCACCCGGCCTATCATGATCAGACTGATAGTGATTGCTGTCGCAGCCGACGTTGGAGGTTTCTTTGGCAATCCCGAGCCTGAAATGCTGGTGCGATGGTATCAGAATGGAGCGTTCCATCCGTTCTTCCGTGCACACGCGCATATAGATACGAAGCGGCGAGAACCATACCTGTTCGACGAACCTATCCGTAGCCATCTGATCGACATGATCCGTCTACGATACTCACTGCTACCAGCTTGGTACACCGCCTTTTTTCGCGCTAGTCTGGACGGCAAGCCTATTATTCGGTAAGTGCAGCATTTGGTTGACAATACAGAGCTGACGGATGAGTGCAGTCCACACTACGTCGCCTTCCCAGATGATACCGCTGGATTCGCAGTCGACAACCAGTATTTCATTGGCGAGTCTGGTCTTCTGACCCATCCTGTCGTAAAGCAAGGTGCTGTGGAAGCGAGCGTTTATCTCGCGGACGATGAGGTGAGCAGGCACACGTTTGCAGCGGTCTCACTATTGCTCAGTACTGACAGCACTGGCAGCCCTACTACGATTACTTTACTCACGCAGTATATACTCGATCATCGTCATCTAGCTCGCGCTCACATATCACGGTACCTGCTCCGCTAGACAAGCTTCCTCTCTTCCATCATGGTGGCAGCATTCTAACCCGTCGCGATCTCGTCAGACGGGCTGCACCACTAATGTGGAGAGACTCCATAACTCTGGCTGTAGCGCTCGACAAGACCGGTACTCGAGCCCAAGGCGAGATCTACCTGGACGACGGTGACTCCTATAACTACGAGACAGGCGAATTCATTTGGCGCGGGTTCAAGCTCTCAGGCGAGCCTGGCAAGGCTTTGACGTTAACGTCGTACGACCTAGTATCTAGATACACCGGCGGGAACGAGGCATTCAAGAAATCAGTCGCAACCTACACTCCGAAAAATGCCTTTGCCGAGAAGATCTCATCTGTCAACGTCGATGATATAGTCATCCTTGGCCTGTCGTCCAGACCCAGTTGCATCCGGCAAACAGGTACTGGTTCTGGAATCGCTTTTGAATGGCAGGATGGCCTGGCGAGCACTTCGGGAAGCCGCAAGAACGGAGCAACAGCAAGCCTTCTGCGAATTAAATTCGCCGGTCTCCCTGTCACGGAAGACTGGCAGGTGGATATTCTCTTTAGCAAGGATGTGGTATGCGAACCCCATAGGTCTGTGACAAAGCCAGCCAAGCTGGAAGACCCTACATGCCCAAAGCCCGGTCAAGCCAGATGCGAGAACGTAGGGCACATATCTGCTTGCGTACTACTCTCGCGCGTGAATGACGGTATTTGCGATCCCGAATGCTGCGATGGCTCGGACGAGACCGATGGAAAGGTATACTGTCCAAACAGATGTGCGGAGGTGAACAAAGCGTATCGAGCTGAGAAGGACGAAGAAGCTAGAATTCGAAGAGTAGGCTCCAAGATCAGGAAAGACTGGTCTAAAGCCGGTCTCAAGGACAGAAGGGCAATTGAGAAGAACATTGAAAAACTGAAGAGCGAGCTTGTAGGTCTACAAGAGCGGGAACAACAGCTTCGCGATATCCTAGACAAGGTTGAAAAAAGTGAAGCTTCCGATATTGAGCGCAAGAAAGCTAGTCGAGTCTATCAAAGGATAGGAGAACATCAAACAGCTATCCAGTCACTTCGAAAGCATCGGGCATACTTGCAGAACCAGATTGGCGAACTCTCCACGCTGCTGTCAGACCTGAAGAAGTCCTTCAACCCTAATTATCAAGACATGGCAGTCCTTGGATCAGTCCGAGCTTTCGGCGAATGGAGACGGAAGAACGGTTACGAAATCACAGATGGACCTGCAGTGGGTACTGACGCAGGCAGTGCTGCCGGCGAGCTCGATGAAGATCTCGCCATCGCCAAACAAGAAGTTCAGCCTGTGGAGGTCGACTTTGATGATCTCTCTGATGAGCACCTCACCAACTTTGAGCAAGAAGACATCATCGCTCTTCTATCTGAATTTGAGACAAGCAAACAAGCACAAGCGGCGAATATACGTAAGCTGAAATCATTCTAGGCTTTGGAGGAGATTTGGACTGATATCTGGAAACCTTGATATACTCAGTCTTCAGGCTGGAAGAGTATCTCCCAGACGCTTTGCGTCCACATTACGACCAGGTCAGAAAGGGGCTTCTCGATATTCTCGCCAACTTTGGCATAATTTCAAGAACTGTCATAGAGCAGAGCGAGCGTCCAGGTGAGGCGACCGTAAGATATACATGCAAGTACATATGCTGATAATTTGTTCACACGCAGACGTCAGTAAAGCTCGCTCAGCGCACCAAACTGCTGAGAATGCTTTGCGCGATGGTCAAACCCGCTTGACCAAAGAAGAAGAGGCTCTCGCCAGAGATTGGGGCAAAGATTGGGCATGGAAGAAGCTTGACGGCCAGTGCATCTCGAAGGACACTGGCGATTACACCTATGAGCTGTGCTGGTTCGGCAAAGCTTCGCAAAAGTCCAACAAGGGACATGGCACGACCAATTTGGGGTGAGCAGGCGTAGAGCAATTATTCTATACACTTTCTTGCACTAACTCTGCGGTATTTTAGCAAATTTTCACGTTGGGACCCAGATGCTGCAGCTGGTTCTGCAGAGTACTACCGCACTCAGATCTATGCGGATGGTCAGCGCTGCTGGAATGGTCCGGACCGCTCTGTCATTGTGGATCTCGAATGCGGTACTTCAAATGTGCTGCTGAGTGTGGTCGAGCCTGAGAAGTGCACCTACCTGTTCAAGGTGCAGACGCCGGCTGTCTGCGACGAAGCACAGGTAGAGGCTCCGGCAGGAAAGAGTGAGCTGTAGCATCATTCATAGAGCAGTACATCGTTACCATGCACAGGAGGGGAATAGTCATCCAAACATCGGGGATCACCGACCAAAGAGCTCCCTCATGCGCCCGACACCAGCAACCCGAAGCACCACGCGTCAACAGACTGATGCAAAGCCTTGTGGTCGTACACTTTCACCTCTTGAAAGCTGTTCCCTTTGAATCTCAGTGCAAAGGCGCATCGCCCCGTTGCTTGGCACTTGATTTGACGGAAAAGCTCACCTCTATAGACGCCAACACAGCAGCGCAACGCGACATTAGAGCTTTGCATTGATTGCATTGCCTTTGTAGCTGCTTGAAGCCGTCAAGTCCATCGCTCGCTGCTTGAACCGACGCGGTCATGGCAGCCTCACAACATCCCTACGCGTACACCCAGTCTGGACATCCTCAGGACTTTAGCGAGTCGACGGCGTCGCTGTTCAGCCATCACAAAGCAGAATCGCGCTTCGACAGCATCGCCAACGACGAATACGATGGCGCTGGATATGCTGGCCGTCAATCTGGAGCTGGAAACGGTTTGGGCAGCTTTCAGCAGCAACAGTCGCAGGCAAAGGCGCAGGCGCCGCACTCTGCAGCTGCTGCCAGCATGAGCGTAGTGGATCTCGCAGCAGCAACGTACGAGCCAAAGGGCGACGGTGTCAGAATCAAAGGTCAGCCTCGAGTGTTCAAGACGGCATTTGGCGATTTCATGTGGAAAGACCTCTGGAAACGTTCAATGTGGAAGTACTACGTCGGCATGCTTCTGCTCATCGGTGCCATCGTCGCCGCTTCGCACTATCACGACGATTTCATCAAATGGTTTGAGCCGCACGCCGAGAAGATACGCGACATTCCTGCAGGCTTCATGATTTGGGTGTCAGTCTACTCACGCGCACCCACAAAATGCAGCTGATTGAATCGTGCAGCGGAATCCTCTTTGTGATATCGTTTCCTCCCTTGGTACGCTATACCCTTTGAAGTGTTTACTACTGTCTGATCTGATCCGACACTTGTACTCAGTTCGGTCACGAACTCATATGCATAGTTTGCGGTGCGTAACATCTTGTCAAACCGGCACTCGGACGCAAGCTAAAGCAAGGTGGTCCTTGCTTAGGTATCATATATCCCTTCTGGATAGCGTGCGGCATAGTGGCATTGTAAGTTGATCATAAGCATAGCGCCTGAGCCTCATGAGCGTACCCAATGCTAAGACGCTCTTGCGCAGAGGCACTATGCTTGGCGAATGGGGAAACTACTTTGTTTTCCGCTACGCCTGCACAGCGCGAACCAAGAAGATGGAAGAAACAAACGTGAACTTTGCTTGTATAGCAAGAGTCATTCGAGAGGGCGGATTCTGGATAGCTTTCTGGGCACGTCTGTCGGCGCTGCCAGGTCATCTTACGACACCGGCCTTCGCTGCTACGGGAGTGCGTCTTTCCAATCTGGTCATTTATCAAGTCGAAGATCGCTGATACATTACCTTCTTGGTAGATGTCCATCTGGATCTTCACGATCACAGCCATCATTACGATGCCCAAGCAGCTCATGGCTGTCTATCTGTATGTGCTTACCGCTCTGATACATTGCTGTACTTCGCTGACATCCTTGGCAGTGGTTCAATCTTCGGAGAGTGCGTTTCCCGGCTGCACAGCCTGACTACCTGACTTGCTAGCTGAAAATGCATCGTATTATAGTGAAAAGCCGCCAGGTCTCACAGCAGAGAAGGTCTTCGAATGGGTTGTCTTAGGCGTGACCTTCATCGTTACTATCTGGGCAGCCTGGTTCATCTACAAGCGCATGGCAAAGGTTCGGCCGCTGGTCATTGCGGAGCGAGAGTACGTGCGTCTATACCCCTATGCAGACCGTAGTGCTAAGCAATATCAATAGAGAGAAGCAGATCGCTGCTGCTGCACTGCTTAACGGCGGCATTCCCCCTCTCCCTGGTACAGGCGCAACAAGCGAGCTGAATCAAAGCACCTCGAGCTCTTTCTCAAGTCTGCCAAAGAAGCAGTACAGAAGCTCTCACACCGCATCTGGCCAGCGGTGGCCATTTGCGAGCGGTAACGAGGCGAATCTCGAAGACAGCCAGGTAGATGCAACAAGCCCGCTAGTCAGCAAGATGGCGCCACCTGCAGGGTATGGCGAAGGCCAGTACTACGAGTCAGAGCAGGATGTGGAGCGTAATTATGCTGGACAAGGCGCTGGGCGTGCTTCCTCGTCCGAGGTCGATCTCCAACAGCAGCATCAGCAATACGCAGGAGACCGGCGGCAACGGCGGCAGCAACAAGATACTCGGCAACCTCTTTACGACGAGTCACAATATCGAGAGCAGGCTTTGAGGCAAAGTCAGGGAAGATTATCGGATCCCCGTTTACAACCCCAACTCCATTCCACGCCTGAGAACGCACCTCGGTCGCAGCAAGGAGAGCAAGAATTCTACAGTTCAGGACGACCCTACGCCCGGCAATCGGGTCAACCCAATCAGCGCCCTGTAACAACAGCTGGCCAGACGAAGTATCATTCAGAACCATCCAACAACGCGTACTACCACTCCAATCCACCGACGAGTAATAGTAGGCTGTATCACACTGGATATAATGAGAGTGAAGAAAGTACGCAACAAATGCCTTCGCCTAATCAACAGAGTTATCCTCCGTCCAGTGGACCTCCGCGATACAATGCGTCGTACGACCAACGGCCGAGTCCGCATTCGCGGAGTCATCAATACCCTCAAGACGGTGACTATTCAAACACTGTGGACCCAGCCAGGCAAGCGGGTCTACGCTTCCCAGAGCCATACGATCGCAGCAGCAGACAAGCACGTCAATGATGTAGCTCATACCCATTTCCGCCAATACTGTACCTCACCCTCGGATGTGCTCTACCCACTGACTCGGATGTACACAATCGCTGACACAAGTCGCACAAAGCTCTGTTATTATTCGCAGCCATGTTGATGTATCCCTAGACGGACAATACGATTTTCGATTCTTCTCATCTCCGCTCCAGGGTAATGAACTACTTCTGATTATCTACTTCTTATTCTGCAGGAATTATACATCAAGCCGCCATAAAGTCTGGTCTGTGCGGTCCTGATGACCGAAGTCTCCTAACCTTTGTGCGGTATCGCCCGCTTATGACCCGGACCATATTTGCTGTCAACGCAGGGATCCAGCTCTACGACTGACCGCTCTGATAAACCGCATCAAGATGGCCTGGAACTCCGGACATCAGCGATATGCGTCAATAGCGTCTAGTTCAAGCTCAGAATGGCTGCAGGACAAGAGTTCCCCTTCATCGAGCGACACTATCTATCGAATCGCTTTGGCCAAAGCAACTGGGCGGACCCCAATTCGAGTCTTGTTGTCCTTGCTGGGACTCACAACTGTCCTCAGTATCTCTCTGGGTCTAGGATCCGGAATTTTTAGCCGTGGCTGGAAGCAAGGCTATCAGGTGCGACTCAACCTATTATGTGTCGCAGGAGCTGATGGCTCCGACTGCAGACGGTTGTTCTTGACCAACACCGAGGCGAAAGTGTCATCAACGAGACGCTGCGGTATCGAACGGCTCGTGGCGGAAGTCTGAGTTTGTATAACGTTTCCTGGAACAACGACGATCATGACGCCAGACATCTCGAGCTATGTTTTATGGAGAACATATGTGTTCCGGATCGCCCACCTGGCCGCCAAAACAGCACCTATTTCTTAGTCGCCAATCGCGATGAAGCAGATCTTACGAACCATCGAGATGATGTGGTCGCTGCCTTCCGGACATGCCTGCATAGATATGGAAATCAGTTCACCCGCACTGTTGGTCTAACCAATCTACGCTCAGGCGATGTGCGATGGATCAACGGGACTACATTCGGCTTTCTGAAGGACGAGCTTGATAACCACCCTGCGGCCTGGACTAGGATCTGGTCTACCTTTCTCAGCGCTAGCATCCGTGCTTGGCCTGTTCTGCGAAAAGCTGGCGTCCGCTCAGACCACTTCTTTGACCAATATCAGGTATGCTAACCCTTCTTGACCGCTGAGGGACTATGCTGATGACCAGCTTGTAGTTGTTCGAGCAGAGCTACCAGCTCAATGGCTGGCAACAGTTCATCATGGAAATAGCGACAAGCGCAGCCCAAGAAACCCTGCCAGAGGCGAACTTTGGCGCGTTATTCCATCCTCGGGTCATTCCACACTTCTCTGGGCAAAAGCAATGGCAAGCAAGCCCAAGATGGATGGACGAAAGTGAATTCACCTCCCGAAGAGACGGACTGACGTGCTACGAAAAGATGGTCGTCGTACCAAACGACCGACAATACTTCCAAGATAGGAATGATGCTCAATACTTCCGGAACGAGGTCAGTATAGTCCGGCAAGTTACAGATGTACGAGTAGCTGATGATTATCCTGCAGGCGCTGCAGCGCCTGCGCCGAACATCCCTCAATACCGCCAGACGCCGTGCAAGCGCAGTGAATTACGAATCTTAATCCTACAGCGTGAAAGACCACTATGGAATGAAGCTGCCGTGATCAAATCAATGACCGACTTGGGGGCAGCCAATATTGTCATAGACAGCGTTGACGAGAGCGTGCCCTATTCGAACCAGGTGGAGCTCTTCTACAAAGCCGACATTATTGTCTCCGTACATGGGTCACACTTGCAAAACCAGCATTTCATGCAACCGCACACGCACATCATCGAAATCTTTCCTAAGAACTACTACCATCCGGAGCAATTGAATTTGGCTCATTGGACAAGCGTCAATATCGCTCAGCTCACAAACAGTACTTTTCCCGCGGAAAAGACCGTAGACGCGGTCAAAGATTCCCACTTGTCGCGGGCATACCATAAGTGCCTCAAACAGTACGAGACCTACCCGAGTGCAGACCAATGCATGGCTCATAAGCGGTGCTACGATCCGTGTCGTTACTTGGGCGCTGAAGCGAATTTGGATGAATTCAACATAGCTTTCGAGAGTGCTCTTTCCGTACTGATGACTGCGCCTCATTGTAAGTAGTAACATGCTCGCTAGTAATGACAACGACATGCACGATGATTCGTGCAAAGATGCTACTGAAGCTACGAAAGATTAACTGCTTACTCCAGACTCTGTCTCGACCAGTCGCCTATGCTCTGCCCCGCCGATTTCACAGCTTCAAGAGATTCCTTGGTCCACTCTTCGTTGCCCCCCGACTTGAGTGCGCCTACCAAGCTGGCTCCGACCCAAGGTAGCAAGGAGCGTTCCCAGCAAAAGTCCGTTCCAGCTTGACTGATTCCCTCTTCAGACGTCATATCGCTACTTTGACTTGGTACGGGGTTGCTGGGTCGCTGCGAGACCGTAGTCTTGTGTGTTCCGCTATTGATTATGTGGATGTTTCGGGACAAGCCTCGAAGGGGTATATAGCGCTTCTCGCGGTGCAGTAAAGTATGCAAGCAGTTTTCGAGCCGAAGAGGAAAGCCGGGAATCATGCTGCCACCCCCGGTGATCAGGATAGTCGAGATCATGACTTTGCGCAAATCGATTGGAAGCTACCAACGTGACTCAGCTGAAGCCAAGACTACGAGACCTTCGCACATTACTGCTTACCTTCAGTAGGGTATCGAGAACGATCTCCGGGATAGACGGGGTATCTATGTCGCCGGAAGAGTCGAAAAATACGTCGGTGCAAGCGTGCCTCAGCCAGCCGGGTACGGTAAGTGTGCCTCCAGCTAAGCGCATAGTGAGATCGCTAGCTTTTTCCTGTTGAAGCTCGTCCCCTGCTCGGTACCGCTGTCTTAGCTTCCCATGTAAATAGTCCTGCCAAGCGATGTCTAATTCTTCTGCAGCTTCCGAGCCAGTATCTTCGAGGTGTTCGCTATTAATTCGATGTTCCATGGCATGCTGCCACGATAAGTCATCATCGAGAGTGTCTGGCTCAACGAAGCAGGCACGAGTCTTGATCTCTTCGACCACGAACGGTGTGAGGACCGTGTCTGGCACGGGGCTGACAGGCTGCCGTTGCACAGAAGTAGAAGTAGAGGAAGAGGGAAGATAGATGGCGAACCTGCTCAAGAGAGCTCGGAGATGACGGCTCAAATGCTTGGAGGCTATAGGCGTTGTCCGGACGTGCGAGAATAGCGGTCTAGAGGAATATATCTGAGACTCTTCATTTAGCCTTTTCAACGATGTGGAGACTGAGAAAGACGACATACGGGAAGCAGACATGTTTCCAGATTGCCCACATCCAGGACAAGCCCGGTGATCCTGCCTAGGGACAGCAGGCTACACAGCGGAGCGCACGCGAATGAAAGAGAAGGTACGCCAAGAAGCTCAAGACAGGTACTCGCAATAATCTCCTTGACGTGGACGGGCAGCATTGGGTTCTCGAGGAGTATGACCTTACGGGCTTTAGGGTCTGTCATGAGCTCGCTGCGGAAGGAGATAAGAAACAAAAGCAGAAGAAGGGGAAGAAGGTATCAGACGCATGCTGACGGCCTCTTTCGATGCCTGTAGCACTTACTCATAATAGACCCTCCTGATCCACCGTTTGACCTTTGTTTGTAGGCGTTTGACTTCGGTGTTGCTGTGACATTCAGCAGACCATAGTTCCCTGTCTCCCACATCAAAGACAGCGCGAGGTGCCGATTCACCGCTGAAGCCAACTTTGAAGATACGACTGCCCAAATCCAACACAACGCGATCTTCGACGCCATAGAGAGAGTGTCGTGACCTGCTGCTGCCTGCGGAAGGAGCTGCGAGGAGATCTGAGGCTCTCGCGGCGGCTGCTGCAGCCGTATTGTGAGGCGACGCCGTCGATGATGATGCGCTCGAGGAAGCAGCGCGAGGACCAGCGCTTCCGGACGCCTGTCGAGCGAGCGAGCTGCTCATTCAGACGCTCTTGAGCGCCAGCTGACGCCTTGACTTTCGGGAGCTGTTGATGCGAAGTCGACGCGTAGATTGGCAGGCAGAAACCATACGGTGGGCTGCATGGCGATCTGTGACGCTGATCCGCGATATCCAGTCGTGCTCGAACGTATTCATTGTCCTTTCGCACTATTCCACAATCCTCATACTTGTGTCTTTTCCCTCCACTACAGATGGCTACATTTACTGTACAATGCAGAATGACCGAATCTCTACCTTTGCAGCTCCTTCATCCAGTAGAGCAGCATCTGCAGATATACCAGGTGCCCGACATGGCCAATGTGTATCGAATCCCTATCTGTCAAAAAGGAGCGCACAACTCAGCATACTGTCAAGACTTAGATTCGCTCTTTATGCACTCACAATCTCCTTGATAGCCTTGTAACACGCGTCCCAATTCAAACGGCGTTATGCCAAATTGAGGGATCACCTCGCGAACGACGGTGTTTAATTGCTCGCCTTTGTTGATAGCGTACGGAGTCCGGTTGATGTGTTTAGCGTCTTTAGGGAGATCCGCTGGCCACCTGTCGGATCAAGACCAGGCGTCAGGACGTCATCCTCTTTGAAAAATCTTCAAAAACGGCACATACCAGAATCCAGTATCGGCTTTGGTGATGTGCAAAAGGCGGAAGAGCTTGACAGCAGAAGGGAACAGCTCCTCTGTCAACATAAGTGTGCTGAAAAGCTGTGTCCGGATCTTGCTCAAATATGCAAAATCGAGATTCTCGTGCACAGGCAAGCTTGCTTTTGCCCTTTCCGTATTGACGACGTTGAGATCCCACATCCTGCAAGATTATCGCTTCTGCTTAGCATTCTACTATCAAGCGGTTTTGCCGGCGACGAGAAACTCACTGCTGATGCATGAGGATGACATCCGGTTTCACCGAGGCCTTTTCCAAGCTTCTGGCTATCAACTTGTAGCGCGCTTCAAGGGTTCTCAAATGTACGCCAGCCAAGCTTTGGGTGAAAGTATTTTCGGTCGACGTGCTTCCGTAGATCATGAAAGTCCAGATAGAAGAATTGCCAAACAGACTTGGAAGTTGACAATGGTGCGAGTCTGCTAAAGTGTTGCTACTTTTGGTAGACAGGTCGACTGGATCGGTGAATTTGCGATAATCGCGCTTTCCGCCCAGCATATCGCAGATGTCGTCCGAAGTCCCTCTATCCACGCTGTCGCCCAGGAAGACGACAGTCTTGTTGGTAAAGAAGCTAAATTGGCGAGATCGTGTTGCTTCCTGCGCAAAGGTCTGGTCCTCGAGCGCTTTCTGCCAGTCTTGCAAGATGTCGAATCCGTCTCCCAGCCTGGTTCCTTCTTCCAATCCCGTCAAACCTTCTTGTTCTAAGTCTTCCCAATGTTGATAAGGAATCCAGCGAGCTTGTCTCGTTGACTGGGATATATTTCGGTCGATCTGCAGCATACCCGGTCTTGCGTAGTAGTCGCTCTTTGCCGATTTGAAGGAGAGTAGATGATCGCGTAAAGCTTGGGGAGAGTACCGAAACGAAGAGACAGCAGGTCCGTCCAGAAGGGAGAAGCATAGCACGGTCGATGAGAAGATGGCAGCCAGGCCGATGATGATGGTTCGCGAGGAAGCCAGTGGTGGAAATGGGTATTGCATTAGTAGTAATTCGAGCAGTGGTAGTGGAACAGGGTAGAAAGGTAGGACTGGCTTCGCTCGCACCCGGCTCTTGGCCTGGCCTCTTCAGGCATTCTGATCCACCTTCCAGATACATAAACAATCAATAGACAGACTCAGCTAGTTATCATATCATAGCTCTTATTGTACGTCAGGCATGCTTTTTGCCGACTCTCTCTTGAGCTCAAATCTTAAGATTGACTTTGAATTGCAAGGAATGCAGTTAGGAGAGCAAGCTATACAGCACCGCGCTGCAGTGCGAGCGCATAAAAGAGAGCGTAATCTACGTGTAGGAGCTCAAGAGCGAAGTTTGCGATGATTTCCTTGTGATGGACAGGCAGCATTGGGTCTTCGAGCAGGCTGATCTTGCGGGCTCGGGAGTCTGTCATGAGCTCGCCGTGCGACGACAGGAGATAGGACCAGGAAGTAGACGAGGGTAGCAGATCTGCACATGCCCTCGTTGACGTGCTGCAGCAGATCTTTGGACGGCGGTTGACGATTCGTGATGAGCTCGTGGAAACAGCGCGAAACCCAGGGCTGTCAGACGCCTTTCAGAGCGAGCGAGCTGATCACGCAGAGCTCTCAAGCGCAAGCTGTCTCGACGTTGGGAGTGTATGTGTTTCGCACAAGCAGAAGCAGTCAAGGGAAAGTCGACGCGTGAATTGCCCTGATGAGCGAACCAAACGAGACCTCTGGCCTAATTTGTGGAAAGCTCTTTCGAGAGGCAATCTGTGACGCTGATCCTCGATATCCAGTCGTGCTCGAATGTATTCATTGTCCTTCGCACTACTTCAAAATCCTAATACTTGTGTCTTTATCCTCCACTACAGATGGCTACATTTACTGTACAACGCAGAATGACCGATTGTCTACCTTTGCAACTCCTTCATCCAGTAGAGCAGCATCTGCAGATATACCAGGTGCCCGACATGGCCAATGTGTATCGAATCCCTGTCTGCAACAAGGAACGCACAAGTCAGCATCCCGGCAGGACTTGGATCCGCTCTATATGCACTCACAATCTCCTTGATAGCCTTGTAGCACGCGTCCCAATTCAAACGGCGTTATCCCAAACCGAGGGATCACCTCGCGCACGACGGTGTTTAATTGCTCGCCCTTGTTGATGGCGTAGGGAGTCCGATTGACGTGTTTGGCGTTCTTAGGAAGATCTGTTGCCCACCTGTCGTGATGACAAAGCCGTCAGCTCTGACCATGTCTTCGAGTCTAATCGAAACATACCAGAATCCAGTATCGGCTTTGGTGATGTGTAAAAGGCGGAAGAGCTTGATCGCAGAAGGAAAGAGCTCCTCTGTCAAAGTGAGTGTGCTGAAAAGTTGCGTCCGGATCTTGCCCAAATATGCAAAATCGAGATTCTCGCGCACAGGCAAGCTTGCTTTTGCCCTTTCCATATTGACGACGTTGAGATCCCACAGTCTGCAAGGTTGTCGCTTCTGCTTAGCATGTCGCTGTACCTACGAGAGGCTTTGCTGACGAAATAGAAACTCACTGCTGATGCATGAGGATGACATCCGGTTTCACCGATGCCTTTTCCAGGCTTCTAGCTATTGTCTTGTAGCGCGCTTCCAGTGTTCTAGAATGTATGCCAGCCAAACTTTGGGGAAAAGTATCTTCGGTCGACGTGCTTCCGTAGATCATGAAAGTCCAGATGGAAGAATTGCCAAACAGACTTGGAAGTTGACAATGGTGCGAGTCTAGTAGCTTGTTGTTACCTTTTGCAGACAGGTCGACTGGCTTGGTGAATCTGCGGTAATCGCGCTTTCCGCCCAG
Organism: Erythrobasidium hasegawianum; assembly: GCA_001972285.1. Lineage (NCBI taxonomy): Eukaryota > Fungi > Basidiomycota > Cystobasidiomycetes > Erythrobasidiales > Erythrobasidiaceae > Erythrobasidium > Erythrobasidium hasegawianum. The sequence goes on from BCII01000015.1 coordinate 466,930, forward strand.
CATATCGCAGATGTCGTCCGAAGTCCCTCTGTCCACGCTGTCCCCTAAGAAGACGACAGTCTTGTTGGTAAAGAAGCTGAATTGGCGAGATCGTGTCGCTTCCTGCGCAAGGGTCTTGTCCTTGAGCGCTTTCTGCCAGTCTTGCAAGATATCGAAACCATCCCCTAGCCGGACTTCCTCTTCTAAGCCAGTAAGTCCCTGCTCTTCCAAAGTGTCCCAGTACGAATATGGAATCCATCGTGCTTGTCGTGTGCCGGCTTGGGCACTGCTGCGATTGACTTGCAGCATTCCTGGTCCTGCATAGTAGTCTCTCTTCGCCGGGTTTGAAGAGAGGAGATGATTGCGTAGGAATTCGTTAGAAATCCGGAAGGAAGGAACCGCAGGTACGTCCAGGAGGGAGAAGCATATCAAGGTGGATGAGAGGATGGCGGCGAGGCCGATAAAGATGGTTCGTAAGGAACAAGTCTGCGGATATAGCAGATGCATTGTCTATAGATGTATAAGGTCTAGGAAGAGTAATAAGTGTCGCCGTCCACGGTGCTTCTTCTCGGCTCTCCCGTCAGGCGTTTGTTTAGGCATGTTTTTGATGTCAACAAATCAATAATGAATAGGCAGCCAAGATACCATTAGATACGGTATGCTCTTAAGGCAGGCATGTTGTTTCGTTGCTTCTTCTTAACGCGCGTTGATGGCATTCCATTCCATAGGGGCGACGAGTTGGCATGCCCGGTCGTTTGTTTTCTCCCAGCCGAAGTGACTTCTGAGTTTGTCATGGAATACTGCCACTACATAGTTACGCACTAATAACTGCCGAATTAACTTACGCATAGTTACATATCTGCCAGAATTACATCGTCGAGAGTCAAACTCAGAAAATCGAGGACCTCGAGAGGCCGCCATAAGTTACCGGTATCATCGAGACGGCTCTATTCAACTCTAACCTCGCATATCATCGACTCACTTCAACGCTAAGTTAATGGGCAATCTGAGTTAGTCTGACATGCCCCGACTCAATCCAACTCAGATGCATGTCACTTGACGACCGAGAGCGTAAGATGCGCGGGGTGACACCAACAACACCAAACAACAAGTAAACAAACAAACAAACATGCCGTGATAGCGTTAGCGTAGTCTGTTTGGGCTCTGCTCCTGCTCCTGATATCCCGTCATCTTCTTCCGGGCTCGCACGACAAATTTCATCTCATCCTCTACCTACTGAAGACTGCTTCACCATCATACACTACACCTACTTCTCATCGCCATGGCTGCTGACTCCTACGTGTGGATGACGGAGTCGTCTGCTCCGAAAAGAGGTGCCCGAGCTCGCTTGGCAGTGCTTCTCGCAGTCATCATATTGCTACTGGTGAATAGCAAAGGCATACTGATGATGTATACATGTATGCTAATGATCCCTACTGTCCGCTCCAGCTCGTCGTGCTTCTGCCTTCAAGCGATGCAACTGGACTGGCAATCGACACTTCACGCTGGGATTTGAGCAGCGTCACAGATAGACTGCCTCATCCCTTCAAAGCAGCATGTCAAGACGCTTACGCTATGCCTGGCTGTAAGTTTCGTTCGCGGGACAAAATGTGAATATCGGCCAACAAGTTTCTCATCAGACATCTGGTACGGTGGTCAACCTCAGGACGTCAGGTATGCTTCCGTCTCCTCCAAAGTGCGCGATAAACTCATCTGACAAGGCCTATCGCAGATGGGTCCCGTATGCCGCCCACACCGACTTCCTCGCCAACAATGCGAGCGTGGAGCTGGATCCAGAGAAGAATACGCAGACATTGACAAATACGACATTTCCTGACGAGGGTGCCGCACATCATCGCTTAAGCAAGCTGTTCTCCACCAAAGAATCTCAGAAAAGCAGCAACGACACCCTCGAGTTCATGCGAAACAAGCATGTCGCCATTCTCGGGAGTTCGCTCGATAGGGAGGCAGTGCGCATGTTCTGTCAAGAGCATCAAGGAAGCAGTGGGATGCACGATCAGCACCATCGATATATCTGGTGCAACTTCCCTGCTTTCAACTTTACTCTATCGTACTGGCATCACTTTGGCCTGCATCAATCGACGTGGTTCATGGGTGACGATACGAAAGAGGCTGGAATCACCATCGAAGATCGTCTCGACAAAGACTTTGTGCCCCTAGCGCAGAAGCTCGGAGAACCCGACTTGCTCCTCTTTACATCGGGTCTATGGGGTATGTCCTTGTCATCATCCATATACCTGAAGGCGTCTGACGGTAGATATTGCCGTTCAGACTTAAAATACCTACACGCAAAGCATATACAGCTGGATCCCTCCATCGGAGCTCACATCCACCAGCCGCTAGCTCCACGAGAACTGTTATGGCATCGTTCTCGACTCGTCGACGTGATCAAGTAAATAAACTATGCTATCGTATCCGCCGAGCTAGACTGACATCTGATTTATCGGAAACAGGCTTCTTCAACAGACTTTCCCCAAGGCCTACCTCATGTACCGAACGACTACTGTCCCTCGCAAAGATGATCGTCGAGAAGTAGGAGATGAAGAACCTATATCTGTCTTTCAGCTCAATCAGAGTGCAAAAGCTCTCATGGCCTATCTCAAGATCCCCGTTTTCCACTGGGCAGACTTGGCTAGAGGTAACAACGAGAGGAAGGATGTCTATCATTACAAGACTTCTTGTACGTGGTATCCTTTCTTCCCAAACTAGCCAAGCAGATACTGATTCTGGTGTCCTTCTCCGTCGTTCTTCAGCTCATCCTAATTGGCTCTACGGAGAGATGCTGCTATGGCACCTCCAGCAGATCTCAGACAAGCATGCAGATACATCGTGCTGGCTGAGTCGCTGAGCCTACTCTATGATACTATTTTGTGAAATGTCTAGATGACGCCCGTTTAGCTGGAGGGTTGAGGCAATCCCGACTTGTAACAGATGTATGCATAGTTCTAGACTTAGATCAATAATGACAATAGCCCGTTTAGGCAATGCACCTCCCGTTCGGTGCCTCCTTGAGACCTGTCGACTTGTCTGCTTTCGCCAATCAAGTTAGAAAGGGCATAATAGCAACGAGAATCTAGAAGTAGACGGGTTTCAAACAACACAGCAAGCCTACCTTACTGCGAAAACAGCCTGCTCGTTTCCTGGCGGCGCGTCAAGAATCAACCGACGAAGACTGTCCCAGGCCCATCAATTTGTCGCTCTTGAGGGTCAAGAACTTGCAGCAAATCAGCCATGGACAAGTACACAAAGCTTGAGAAGGTCGGCGAAGGTGTGCAGGCGAGACCCATCCCTGCTCGAAGACTCCTAGTCTGACGTCCCGAAACCATTCAATTTCTCATAGGAACCTATGGAGTGGTCTACAAAGCGCGTAGTATGTGTATACTCAACTACAAAGCCATGTTGAAAGTGAGATCTGACCAAGAACGCGTCTTGTGTACCGTCTGTCCCTCTCAGCAAACAAGACTGGCGAAATTGTAGCTCTCAAGAAGATCCGCCTCGAACAGGAAGATGAGGGCGTTCCCTCGACTGCTATCAGAGAGATATCATTGCTCAAAGAGATGAAGGATCCTAATATCGTCCGGTACGTCCTGCGACTCCTGCCTATGCTCGCTTGTCCCTCGAGGCGCAGACACGCTCTACAAGCTGGGAAGCATACTGAATCTCGTCTCTACATACTATCCAGACTACTGGACATCGTACACGCTGAAGCAAAGCTCTACCTCGTTTTCGAATTTCTGGACATGGATCTCAAGAAATACATGGACAAAGTTGAGAAAGTAGGAGATGGAGAGGGCATGGGACCGGATATCGTCAAGGTACGCTTCTATCCAACATCAGCTTGCCTGCGTCTCAGCTAAACTTTCGTTGATTTGCAGAAATTCACGTATCAAGTAGGTGCCTAAGTGCGCAAGCTTGAACAGGCTGCTGACCTTGTCGTGCACAGCTTGTGAAAGGAGTCAACCACCTGCACTCGCGGCGTATACTCCACCGAGATCTGAAACCTCAAAATCTCCTTATCGATGTGGATGGAAATCTGAAGATCGCAGATTTCGGACTTGCACGCGCATTCGGTATCCCTTTGCGGACATACACACACGAGGTGAGCTCATGTGCACATCCGAAAGAGAGTTCCTGCGCGATTAACCTCTGTTCCTTGCGACAACAGATCGTCACGTTATGGTACCGCGCGCCGGAGGTCCTGCTAGGCTCTCGTCACTACTCTACTGGTGTAGACACATGGTCGATAGGCTGTATCTTCGCCGAAATGGTCCAGCGTCAACCCCTGTTCCCTGGTGATTCTGAAATCGACGAGATCTTCAGAATCTTCAGGTGGGTTTCGATGTCTTCCGTTGAGTCTTGCGGCAGTATGCTGATATCGAAGTCTCTAGGCTCCTTGGAACGCCTACTGAGGATGAATGGCCTGGTGTGACATCGCTTCCCGACTTCAAGACCTCTTTCCCTCAGTGGTCTAGGAAGGATCTGAAGAAGGAGATCGGAGGCATTAACGACATCAGCGCCGACTTGTGCGCGGTAAGCAAATGCCACCTCTGCAAAACTCTTCTTTCGCTCACTTCGCTTTGTGCGTGCAGCGCATGCTGGAATACGACCCCGCTAAGCGTATCTCAGCCAAGGCCAGCTTACAACACGAATACTTTCAAGGTCAAATCAAGTTTTAGCTGATGGACTTGCCATTCCTATGCGCGATCCCATCGTTGTCATCTCTCAGTCAGCTGTTTCTTGCGGTGCCTTGTTACACCATATCCTCATCTGCGTAGTCGTTCGGCATCTGCTGCTTTCCCTGTATGCATACCTTATAGTTCTTTCTAAGTAGCTGCACCTGTAATACCAACGCCAATGCTGATCTTCGAACCTCGGCCGAGCTCTTTATCTTACGCGCACTCTCAAGTACCTCGACAATATGGCTACCTTTGAAGCCCTTCTCCACAAGTCTGATGCACCCGCTATCCTGCTGCCTCCCTCGAGCACTGGGTCCAAAGGACTGCACACGATATCCTATACCGCGCTATCGGCCGCCGTCGATGACTTCAGAACTCAGCTTGCGGACCTTGGTTTCTTGGACGTTCAGGACGCTGTGTCCATGTCGCTCATCAATAGCTACGAGTTTGTGGTCGCATTCATCGCAACCGGCTTGCATAGGTCCGTATTGTCGCTACCAGGTTTATGCGGCTTTCCATCATGTTAAGCTGAGATCTGTATTGCATGTCTCAGATGCATCGCAGCACCTCTCAATCCTGCTTACAACAGCTCCGAAGTCTCCTTCTACCTAGACGACGTCAAGTCCAAGCTGCTTATCGTGCATAAAGGTGCAATCAAGGACAATTCGCAGGCGGTACAAGCTGCGCGGAAACACAATATCAAGATTGCGGAAATCTGGTTTGATGCAAAGAAGGGCAAAGTCGGCTTGAGTCTTGAAGGAGCGTCATCGGCCCTGAAAGTCAAGAGCAGCAAAGCTCGTTCGCCATCACCTGAAGACGTCGCATTACTTCTGCACACTTCTGGGACTACAGGAAGACCCAAAGCAGTGCCCCTTACACACAAGAATCTGCTGACAACGCATCGCAATATCGTGAATACGTACAAGCTCTCTCCTGCCGATAGGACATTCCTCGTCATGCCTCTCTTCCATGTTCACTCTCTACAAGCAGCTTTACTAGCGCCCTTGCTGGCAAAAAGCAGCGTAGTCATTCCTCCCAAATTCTCAGCTGGCTCCTTCTGGCAAGAGTTCATAGTGTCCAAGTGTAATTGGTACACTGCAGTACCCACGATGCATCAAATCCTTCTCAACTCGCCGCTTCCAAATCCGCTTCCTAAGTTGCGCTTCATTCGATCGTGCTCATCCTCACTATCGCCAACTACTTTCAACGATTTGGAGAAGACCTTCAAGGCACCAGTCCTGGAAGCGTATGCAATGACGGAAGCAGCACATCAGATGACAAGCTCGCCTCTTCCGCCTGCCAAACGAAAGCCTGGCACAGTCGGTATTCCGCATGGAGTGCAGGTGCGGGTCATCGACGAACAAGGAAACGATACTGCCGAGGGAGAGGTGGCTATCAAGGGAGATAATGTCACGAAGGGTTACCTGAACAATGTATGTAGGGTCCGCTATGAGCCTTGGTAGGCCTCCCAACTGAATATCTAATCATCGCAGCCTAAAGCCAATAAAGAGTCGTTTACGAAGGATGGCTTCTTCCGCACTGGCGATCAAGGCAAGTTCGACTCAGACGGCTACCTCATTCTGACCGGTCGACTGAAGGAGCTTATCAATCGAGGTGAGCTTCAGCTATGCTGGGATTGTAGGAATACTAACATCTGGGGTCGCAATAGGCGGAGAGAAGATCTCACCTCTTGAAGTCGACTCAGCGCTACTGGCTACACAGGGAGTAGGCGAAGCTGTCTCTTTCGGTGTCCCAGACAAAATGTACGGAGAAGCGGTATGGGCATGCGTTGTTCCTAAATCTGGCGCGAAGGTGTCAGAGAAGGATATCATCGCGGACGTTGCAAAGCGATTGACCAAGGTAAATACTTTTCTGGACTTTGCACTTTTCCTCCAGGCTAAAGGCAATGTTCTTTTCAGTTCAAGGTGCCAGTCAAGGTCTGGATAGTTGATACTATACCGAAAGGTGCAACAGGCAAGATTTCACGTAAAAACGTCGCGGAGACGTTCATCAAGCGTGCCCAGCAAGAAAGCAGCAAAGCCAAGTTGTAAGCACAAACCGGACAAAGGTTGGATGCCATGGAGTTCTAGATAGAGCAAAACTCTTCTTGATCTAGCTTTAGCCAAAGTCTTCAAGCAGTTCTTCCTCCTGTATCATACTGTTTCGCGGTGTCTGACTATCAGTCTAAATCTCTCGGAGCCACTTGAGCTGTCTATTGGGAAATCCACGTCGCAAGCACATGCCTACTGGTCTTTGTCGCTTCAGCTTCAGCCTGCCCTTCGTGAAAAGCAGTCCATGCTTGAACCTTGTCCAGCGGCCAGAGCACCTCCAGCTGTCAGCAGCGAATCGCGACGTTACGAGCAGCTGACACGAGCTAGCTATAGCTCTGAGAAGCTGACCTGCTCGCGTTGTCGGCTCTGCTGCTGTCTGGCTGTCTGACCAGAGAGGGCTGAAGCTGGGTGGCTCAGCTCTCTTCGAAGCTGTTCCGTGCTCCCAGGACAAGCTACACCCAGCGAATGATCACAAGTGCAGCATCGATGCACTTCCGCTGGCAGACCAACTTGAAGAAGCAAATCAGGCACCTCTAGTTGGTCACCTGCCCATCCTGGTTCGCGGAACGGTCAAGCCCGCTATGCTTTGGGCACCCGCACCAATCACTTCAAGCATGCTGGCCTTTCCTGAAAGGCGTAGAGGAACTCCGACCTTCGTCTGACTTGCTGCCTCCCACCTCCGCTGACCGTCTCTGCTCTGTAAAAGCTGGAACTTTGACGTGTCTGAGTTCATTCAGACGAGATGCTGCGAGCGTGCGTATCATATCCTACTCGTCGACTGGCACTCGCTAGCCCGCAAGCAAGATCTTCTCGGGTCTTGATAAACAACGCCTCTCAGCAGTCTAGGCATCAAAGACGGTCAATAAGCAGCACAGCGACTTTGCTTCGACAGGAGACACGTACAACTAGCTTCAACGCGGTATGCGACAATACACACTACCGCGTAGAGTTCACTGACTGAAAAAGCAAACTTCTTTGGCAGGCCTTGAACATCAGGGGTTTCTGGGACAAAGAGATTTATGTGCAAGATTTCATCGAGATCTTTAGGGACCTACAAATCCTTTCAAAGCTGGGAAAAGGACCCGAAGGCAAGAATGCAAACGAAGACAGTAAGCTTGCCTGATTCGCCTTAGAGAGCAGGACTGAGATGCATCTGCTGTTGATGATAGTGACCAGAGAGCTCAAGTATGCCGAACGAGCTCTCTTTCCTTTACTCCCCGAGACGAACCCCTCAGACTGCAAGGTCAAGATGTCTCAGGTGAAAGACATTATTCCAGAAGAACAAGGTCGTGCCTGGGCAGTCTTTGTGGAACACATAACTAAGGGCAAGATTGCAAGGCTCGCAGTCTTGGATGAAGAATGGAAGGCTGCCATGAGCTTCTGCCGAATCTACGAGTCAGCGACGTTGTTCCGGTAAGAGGACCGATGGGCTCATGTTTCTGTTTTGTGGTGCAGCGTCGGACCAAAGAAGGCGTGGCCTTTCATACGGAAAGGCTGCCGGACATTCGCAGATCTGGAACAGTCAGGCTTGCTCACCAAATCTCAAAAGCTTGGCCTGAAGTACCTGAATGTACGTCATTATCTCTCAATCATATCGCAACTCTGGTGCTGAGAGACTGCCTCCCTGTAGGACACTGAGAAGCTCATCCCGCGGAAGTAGGTCGAATGCGCCAGGCCGAATTATTGGAATGTACTTGATGTCTCTTTGCAGAGAGTCTGAGGCCTTCCGAGACGCTTTCAACAAAGCATTGACGGAGACAGACGGCTCGACACCACTTCAAGGCGAACTTCTGGGATCTTTCGCTCGCGGAGCTTCTTGGTCTTCAGATGTCGATTATATAGTACACAGTGACAAGTACTTCGAGGTGAGTGCTTCATCAACTCCATGCCTCTGGGTCTCTCTCTAATTGTCTGTGTAATGCAGAAAGACGCAGAGATCGGTAAAGCCATTCTGAAGGATATCACAGACCGATTGATAGCCGAAGGGCTACTCATCCCGGAGCAGCTCAAATTCGGATTCGAAAAGGTACTTGCGCCAAGTCCAGTCAGGAAGAGCGAATATGAGCTGAGCATGTCTAATTCCCTAGTGGCAAGGGTACGGCAAGCTGCCTGGCTCGAACATAGCGAGAAGGGTGAGTCTGCATAAAAATAGGTCTGTCGTGTTCTGAAAAGCTCTGTTAAAGGTGGATATTCGCATCATGCCCATGAAGCATTACCCGTGCGTTGCGCTGTGCTAGCCGACTGATTCATTGATCGCGCTGATCTTGCTCTCTCTATGCAGATATATGAAGCTACGATCATGTACGATCGCCCCAGTTTCCCTGCTCAAAGATCCCCACTGATGCACCTCGTAGGCGGTGATACGGAGTTTTTGAGAGCCATTCAGGAAATCGCGCGATGGCAGTACGTCGCTATTACTAATTCTATTCATCGTGCTGACAACACGGTTCCTCGTAGGGGTCTCCTGCTCAACGAGTACGGCCTAGGCAAGCGGCTTAAGGGCGAAGATCGTCAAATGCAGAAGGGCTGTATGTCAATTCTTTCTTCATCAAATATATATCTCGGTCAAAGTGCTGATTTGGTTTTGTATGGACAGCCGACACGTATCATCCTGATCATATGATCTATCTGAAGACGGAAGAAGAGATCTTCAAACGGCTCAGTATCCCTTATGTACGTCTGCAGGAGGCTGATCTGCTCTGATTACCCATCTCAGTGTGTGGTATGCTGACATCCCTTCCTCCTTCAGGTCCCGCCTGAAGAGCGCAACTTTAAATCAGCAAGAATGATCACAAAGCACTTCAAGGACCTATGCAAGACTAGCTTCATAATCTCTCATGTCAATTCGGTACAAGGTCTTCGCGGTGATTATGATAGTTCGGAAAATAGTTAGATTGCCCTCCTCACCCTGCTCGGGCTCGGCAATCAGTGTAGTATATATTAGCTTTGGATGTATGCAAATTGTTATTCAGGGCCTTCCTGGTGCTCAGTAATCAGGCTCGAGAAAAGTTGTCCGAACCTCAAGGGCTGCATTGCGCTTCCAGTCTATGTAGCTCTATTCGCTAAGGGACAACTGTTTATAGAGGTTTGATTATGCTTGATGCTAAAGATCTAAATAATCACTCTGTGACTCTATCTATCGTTATGTGAAGGAGCACCCGGGCTCTGCATAGAAGCATCTTGCCCTTCGCCAGCTCTATCTCTGATAGATCCAATGCCACGTCTCATGCTATAACCGGTACTGCCTGGCAGGTAGGTAGATTCGCCTTCAAGGCTTTTCTTTGCACGTATATGAGAGCGGGCAGGAAGGTGCTGGCGGTCTGATCACTGACTAGCAGTTTTTCGTCGGGCGAATGGAATTCGAAAGACTCCAGGTCTTGTTACTTCGAGTAATGAATAATTCGAAAGTGTTCCGAGAGGTGAAAGAGATCGCACTGCGAGGTCTCATTTGGAAGTTGGGTTCTTCTCTTCTTCTGGTACATCTTAGGTGGAAGTGGCAGTTGCCCATACGCCGGTAGTGGGCTGATCCATAGCGGCGATGTATGATTGATAGATGGCTTGCTGGTCCATACCAGCATCACTGGAATCGTCGACTGTCGACGATGAAACAGGCACAGCCTGTACAGCAGCGACTACGAAGGCAGTAGGCGCGACGTCCAATTCGGATGTTGAAGATGATGATGAAGATGAGGAAGGAAGGATCGTCGAAGGCGCATCTCCCAGAGCGGCGATGTACGAAGCGTAGATCGCGCCTGCGTCAGCGACGGCTGCGGGCGTTTCGAGTGAGGCAGGAGCTGCGGGCTCGACGATCGCGGCGTTGTTTTGAGGGAGGACAGGAATACTGTGAATAATCGCATGTTAGATCATGCTCATTGAAAAGTATGGTAAGATGGGGGAAACTTACGATGCGACGACGTTGTCAGCGACTATCTGAGCTAGACCGTCTATGAAGGATCTCTTGATAGGTTGAGCAGTGCGTGTAGCAGCAGTAGAAGATTCAGTAGCAGTAGCAGTGACGGATCTCTTGATTTCATTTCGCTTTCTCTTGCCCAGATCGTTGACAGCAGATGCAGAAGGTGCAGACGATTCGACGACGACTTGTTCAGGCATGATAGGATGCTGTTGAGCATGGTAGTGTGCAGCTCTTTTCGCGGCTCTTGCGCGTGCTCCTAGAGAGCCGAGTGCGCCTCGGACTGGAAGTGCTTGTGCAGCAGGCAGAGTGAGAATGGCCATCGAGGCGAGGGTTGAGATGATTTGGAAGACAGCTGCGAATCGCATGTTTGATAGTTGTTGGTGTCTTAGATGAAAGTGGATGTCTGAGTCTGGCTCGTTTGGTATTGGATGGATGAAAGGAGAGAGAAGGAGAAGACAGGGCGAATGTAACAGTCTTTATACTCATGTTGTACATCAGAAGGCTGTCAGTAGATGTCAGCCATGGCCAGTCGGTAGCTGGTGAAACTGTGCCCATCTCTGGCAATTCGGAGGTGGCTTGTCGCTTTTCTTCCTGCCAGGCTGCCTGAAGAAGAAGAAGATATCGCTGGTCTGACGAGGCAGACGGCAGGAATACCTGTCAGCCAGCTCCAGTGCGATGTCTCAGATGCCTTTGCGAGCAAGAAGGCAAGACCACGGCGGCCGCAGAATCGATAGCCAGCCAATGAATGGGTCGGCGGGCTGAAGAGAGAAGGACTGAAGAGACGGCATCGCGGCTGGAGTCTGGCAGGCAGCATGACATAGGAGCAGATTTTATGGCATTGGACAGCCTGGGAATTGGGCTTGAGGAGGAGCAGGAGCCGCCCGAACCATCGAGCCAAGTTGAGGGGGGGAGGTACACTTGGAGGATCGCCAGGCCGGGCACAGGACAGCGAGCATACTTTCTTGAAGGTCATGATACAGCATCGGCTGGACGTACACCGTCCTGCGGCCTTCGATGGGAATTTACCGAGGTCCTGGCCTTAGGGATGGACGGTGCGGTGCGTGTAGCATAGATTTTGCTGCAAATAATGCGCTGTGAATCACCCCAACAGTAGTACATCATTATAACTACACACACCTACGATACTGCTATCTCTATACTTTAGGTTGCTGGCGTTCCTGGATGTTCCTGGCTGGTTCCTGGGATCATGACGAGGATGATGTGATGCACAAAGCAGTGAGTGATGTCTGATATACTCAGATGTTGACTGTCAGCTCTAATGCCTATCCCAATCCAATCCAATCCAGCTGCAGATTGCTCTTCTCTTCTCTTTCCAACCAACTTGAAACTCCCGAGATTTTAAAGATGGCCAACGACGACGATGACCACGAGCTACAGCCAGAAGCTGACACGCAGAACAGATCAGCAGTAGAGCAAACATCAACACAACGCAAACAAAACATGGCAAAAGTACACGACCTCATCCAGGAAATCCAGAACAGGGCAAGTCCAAGGACTGGTCAAGGAGCGCGTCAAATAAGTTAGAATACTGATTGAAATCTCACAGTCATATACCGCCGAGTCACTCCGTACTGAAAGCGTCAATAACCTCGTCGGGAAACAACTAGGAGCCAGCTATGCCCAAGTCGAGACGACCGAATCACAACACGCCATGGCACTTGCTAAAAGCCTCATCAAGGCAATATGCGGTGCACTGAAGTCATGCTACGTCGTCGTCAACATTGCATCTGGATCCAGAACACCTGACTGGGTATACGATCCACAATGGGCTAAAGATGGTGAAGCGTTGGAAGCGATCTTGCACCACGTAGCAGCAGGATTTCACGTGAGTGCTTCTTATACCTCTCTCTCTCTCTCTTGCTTCTTCGCTGTGCATGTCTGATGGACGATTCTCCCATCCTCTGTCAAACAGGCACTCCTCGAAGGCTTTGAAGGGCATGTCAATCCCCCGCCGGACGTCGTAGAGAACATGAAGAGTGAGTATGTGCTTCAACATCCAACATCCTTCTAGCACGGACTCTGACTCACGCCCCAATCCTCGTGCTTTCTATAGTATGCAGACTACAACTGGCCACGCAAATCTTGCCTGTGTGCATGGAGCTAGCAGCTTCCGAAGAGCATTCTAAACTATGTGCACGAACACGCAGAGAGGTATGCGTGTTTACCAATCTGTCCGTCTCCTCCTGGCAAGTCTATCATTGATCGTTCGAGGGCATTTGTCAAATAGTTCCTTGATATCGTCTATGTAGCTATCGAGGGCTATACTGGAAGAAGGGCAAGAGCCGCATTCCGTAAAGATCCCAAAAACGAAGCTTTCATGGCTCAAATTATCGGAAAGACGAAAGGTACGGATGACTGCTTCTCTATTGTCCATTTGGGTCCGGGAATTCACTAATACTCTTCCTTTGTTATTCTTTGTTTTCCTGCTCTGTTCTGTTCTCTTCCGGACTGTGGGGATCTCTTCAAAAGATCGACATCAGGTGCGGAAGGGTCGTGTCTCGACAAGGGAGACCTTGAGGGCTGATCAAGTCTATCTTGTAGCTCGATGCCGTCTTCAAGCTTCTATGCTGCGTATCCTACGCTGCCGATTCACCGCCTGCAGGAACAAGTCCAAAAGACGAGCGAGAGACACAGAACCAAAGCGCTACAAACAAAAAGCAAGCAAAAGGAAAAAGGGAAGGGAAAGGAAAAGCCAGGGAAGAAGAACAAGACCCCGGCTTCGAGACGCAAGAAGCTCGAACCGAAAGACTTGGAAATCTGATCTTTGGGAGGAATCCTAGATATAATACGTTCACACCCCAGTTGAGCAAGTGGTTGATCAACGAATATCTTACGCTCGATGGAAAAGCTATGCTGAAGAGCACTACGAAGAGGGTGAGCCATCATTTCACCATACCGCAACACGGCATGATGAAAAAGCTGACGATGTGGCTGTTCTTCCCTCTTGTGATTGTTCTGAACCCTCTGCGGATATTCTGCTACAGATTACCTTCTGCAACAAGCTCATCGACGCCATCGTCAAAGACGACCTTCTGAAACCTCAACGACTCATCGTGACATCCTTGGAAGTACCGCACTACAAGTCAAAATTCGACGCTCCAAGAGTCTGCATCTCGTCGAAGGAGGAACAAGCGGCCGCGAAAGAAGGAGGAGTTCAAGAGAAATCGCTCGAGTATGCGCTCTATGTCAATGAAAGGTCTATAAGTACTTGGCTCGAAGCGAAGTTCAAAACTGAGGTGAGTACAAGAACATGCCAATGAACCACGCTTTCTTTTTCTCCATTCTCCCCGTGGCCAACCGCCCCTGCTCGCTGTCATCTCCCTGATGTGACATGCAAAGCTGACGTTGCCTTGTCCTCGGTGTCTCGGTTTGCAGGAGGAGGACGAAGTAGGCGTATGGGAGCTCTACCTAGACCAAATACAAAGCATCGACTATGCAAGCGCAGGAACAGGTATGCCGAGCCTCTCTCTTGACTTTCACAGCAGGAAGATAAGCTAAACATGCTTTTTTCGTCTAATCTCTGAACTATCGGGGAAAGACCTCACTCTCCTTACTTTTGCATCCATTACTCCCTCGGAGTTTTCCAGTACCGCAATGCTCGGGGAGGGCTCTCCCAAAGATGGTCCGCATCTTGCGCTGATACACATGAAGAATGATTCCGTCCAAAAGATGAAAGAGACTCTTTCGCAGCGCTATCTAGTAAGTGCATCTTCACGGCAGCAGATACTTTGCGGAAGACAACACTAAACCTGACGTCCCGCAGCCGATCCTCCAAGATAGATCCTGCCTTAAACCCGGATCTTCTGTGTCCAAGCCTACGTCTCGCCTAGCCAAAGTCGTTGCTGCAAGAGATCAAGTCAAACCTCCTAAATCTTCACAACCGCTAGACATCTCCGGCCCCGATCGTACACCTCCGATGCAAGATGGTGTGGACGCACTCAAAGCGCGTGTTGAAGGATTAGACAAGATCGTCAACCAGGACACTAGCGAAGAGTCTATCGGAGCAGACTCTATACAGCCTACGAGACGATCCTCACGAGAGACCGCTGTCAAAGCTCAGCAGGAAGTCGTCACCACAATCACCTCCACCACTACAATAGTCGAGAAGAAGGGAGATGGAAGCAAGGCTGAGAAGATGGCCATTGTCAAGAAGGTCGAAACTACAGCAGCTCCAGATCAGACAGGCTTCGATTTATCCGAATCTGAGCTGAGTGATCTAGACGAGCAGGAAGAAGAGACCAAGTGTAGCACGAAACAACCCAAAGCTCCTGCACAATCAGCTGTAGTGAAAGAGAAAGCCGTCACTACATCTACCGCTGTAGAGACAGGCTCGAAGAGAAAGCTGAATGAACAAGACCATGACAGCAAGATTGAGAAGAAACAGAAGGTTTCGTCTGAAGACAGTGCCGAAGATGTCCTTCCTGATTTACAGACCAGGAAGAAGGATAAGGAAATTGCTGCAGCCAGAATCCGTGGAAAGCCTAGAGACTCGGGCTTTGACGACGTCCTTCCTCCGCCTATCCATACCACGGAGGACAACGAGGAGGACTCAGGTGATGGAACAGATTACGACATGCCTGAAGATGGCAAAAAGAAAAGCAAACAAGGAGCGAAGGAAGTAAATAAAGTAAAGAAAGCAGTTAAAACAGCTGCTAAAAAGGCTGGAGCTGCTCGCAAACTCGCTTCTTCTACTCCTGTCAAGAAGAAGAGGGGTAGTCGAGGAGGGGCATCCGAATCCGATTCTAGCAAGGCCACAGCTACTACGACCACTCGCGAAGCTCCGAAAGGTCGTACTATTAGAGCAGCCAAATCCGCAGCTGCACAAGCTATTTCTGAACAAGCATCAGACAACGCATCCCAAAATAACATGATGGTGAATGATCCGAAGACGAAAGCAAGAGTCACTTCGGATGTTCCACCTGATTCAGATCCAGTAGAGCCGCCGGTGCTGCCTTCTGCTGTGCCTTCCAAACGCACTACGATTAACCATGCAGGAGACACCTCTGTCGGTAAGAAAAGCATCGCTACGTTCTCGCAACTCTGCAATTCAAATATACCGGAGAATACTATTACTGAACAAGTTGAGGAGCCAGAGCTCCAAGCCCAGGACAAAACGGAGATATGGGATGAGGGAATCTCCACACGAATAGAAGCACAACGTAAAGCCTCTTCTAGAGATGGACGAAGGGCGATCCCTATGGTGCACGACGAGCCACGCACAGACGATGCTTTCGAAGAGCTCTTAGCAAATCCTCCTACTGTCGAAGTTGACCCCGTTCGTCAATACACTACAGTCCTTGACAACATGTCTACAACTTCCGCTCAGCCAGAAGCAGAGGATGTCGCTCACGTCGATCACATGGGCTTCGAAAGAGACCATCATCGAAGAAGTGCGTCAATTGCCATGCAGGTTGAAGGGCCTTCGATCAACATACTACCACCTTCTTTGACTGGCTACAAAGCCAATATTCCAAATATTCAAACTCGTGAAACTCAGCCAAAAGTGGAAGACCCGGCAGGAGTGCTATCGTCGCCAGCCGAAGAAGTCGTCTTTGAGAATCAGATGGACGACATTCATTTCTCTCCTCCTATACATACCACTCTCGAGCCGGAGTATGTCCCTCATCATCAGGACAGGCAGTCACCGGTCCCCGATTCTCTCGTCGATGCACTGCCGAAGGATAGAGACACGGTGATCGATTCGATTATCTCAAAGGCTCGTAAGACAGCTGTCGGGCTCGGTTCCAGACAAGTAGAGAAGCTTGAGCAAGCTGAAACACAGCGAAAGACGGAACCGCCAGCTGTGCCAACCAAGAAGCAAGACGATCAAAGTTAGTCCAGTCTGGGGACGGTGCTTAATGTATTGGCTGACGAAACTCTGATCCTCAGCAGATACAAAGCTCGATGCAAGACAGCCCTTCTTACCTACTGAGAGTCGTCAGAAGCGCGTTTCTACAGTCCCAGAAGAGCCTCCTATGAGGAAAGGCCCCCTCGAGCCGGTCAAGGTAAAGCGAGTCAGAGCCAGCAAAATGAAAGCGACTGCTGCTCCTCCTCTATCTCCGCCTGTCGCAGCGGACTATGTCCCGTCCGTAGCCTCAAATAGAGCAAAGGAGATACATGCCAACAGGGATCCTGCTATGGACCACTCCGTCGTACGTACTCATCAAGACAAGCAGGAACCATCGCATGACAGACACGACTACGATGGCGAGCCCGAGAAGTACGGACGAAGGGCTTCATCGGTTACCGAAGCAAGCCAGGAGTCTGAACTGGGGATCATGAATATCATGCAGAAGCTCAACCAGGTAAACAGCTTGCGAGATGTTATCCCTCTTCGAAGGGAGACTGACGAGATTTTTCGTGTTTCAGGTACTCTTGGCAGACTTACATAAGAAGAAAGAGCTGTATAGCGCTTCAAGAGACAGCGGTGTGGAAGGAATCGTACAAGTGGTACAAGCCGGCTTGACACAAGCCTTAAAAGCCGATGCCACTTACTTCAGCGGGTGCGTCTGTTCAATGTTATCCGATACCAGGGCTGATCTGACGCTCTCTCCCAGTCTAAAAGAGCTTAACGAAGACTGGTAGGCTCACTCCCTATGCTGCTCTGACCCAGCAACTGACACAAAGTCCCCTCGATCAGCCACGACCTACAAAAGAGAGCTGTCGAGCCGCTTGCGAGCCTTGAGAAAGAGATATCCAACGAGTTCAAGAAGATTACTATTGACATCGCTAGCTTGGGACAGATCAAGGCCCTCTTCGCCAAGCGATGTCCAGTGGGAATCTTTCGAGCGATGCCCACATGCGATGCCATCCGAACAGGTCAGGAGTGAGGTGTTAAGACAATTGTCGTACAGCACCTCCGCTTCAGGGACGCTTCCATTGTTTGGAGAATTCCCTCCTGGCGCGCAGAGCTGTGGATACTTGGATAGCATAACGCCTTTCACTGTGCACAATGGTCATTTCGCCGTTGCGCTAGTACACACAACATCACCGCCTAGTCATTATCGGCACAAAGCTTTTTGCTGTATATTAAACGATTTGAGATACCCTCTAAATGCTGAATGAAGGAAAACACAGGCCCGCTCTGGGCCCTCTGGACCATCACCTGAGCCACCGGAAACGACGTTGCTACTCGTAAATGCTGCCCCTCGAGTTACTCTACACAAAAGATACCATAGGCCTGCTCTCGAACCAGTCGGCGCACGGTTGAGCGCCCGGCTCGTCGTGCCTGTAGTATTTGAAACACTTTCCGTCATATCTCCACACGTCCGCCTTCAGACTATGCAGGTCGAAGAGACACCAGGCTCCACATTGCTCTTTCGCCGATTTGAAGAGCCACTCATTGTGCGAAGAATCTCCGTCACACATTGATTCGTTCAAGATTGCCGATTTCCACTCTTCTGCAGCTGGAGTATCCGATGCACATCGACTTTGTAGTTCTCCAGCCTTGCCTGTGAGCTTSACYCGACTGAGTTGCTTGTGAGTGTTGTGAATATCGGCATACAATGCATCTTCAATGGCCATATTCTGCAAGCCGGCATAAGCTGCAGGATTCTGTTGAAGACATTACGGTACTCAGCAAACAGTTCTGGTGTCTGTAGCTGGCACACGATACTTACTGGGACCGACAATTTGGGCATCTCGTATGGATACGTTCTTCTAGCAGCCTCAAATTCTGTTGGGAACGCCTGCAAGGTCATATCTTGGTTGAAGGTCGCRACGACTTGTTCACGAGCGGCTGCTCCTAACTCGCGAATGCTGCGCATAGAGCATGCATGTTCCATGACGGCATCCGCATACGATTGGACCTCCTCCGTAATGTTACCAGTGAGGGTAACYAATCGTCCACCTTTAGCCCTTCCGTCTCCCAACTCGCCCAGCTGCTCTGGTAGGCCCCCAGCGTACGAGGTGAAAATGGGAAGATTCATGGCCATGGCTTCTGCGATAGCTAGGGAGATSCCTTCGGTRGCYGAWGGYAGAAGGAAAGCATCGCTACCGCGTAGAATAGTCTCTGGCTCGTCGACAGTCCCGAGCATATGAACATGGTTCTCCATGCCCTGGACCTTGATGCGTTCCTTCAGTCCATCTCTCAAAGCTCCGTCACCCATCATGTACATGACCGCTGAGCTAGAATCGCAATCCACGCCAGCTGCAGCTTTGGCAGCAAGTCTACGATTGACCTCGGCGAGGATATCTGGAACCAGTAGCGGACGTTTTTGCGTGTCTAGCCTTGCACTAGAAGTCAAGACCAATGTGGATGGCGGAAGGTTGAAGACTGTGTCCTTGATCCTTTGCCGTTCGGGTTCCTCCGTTGGATCGAAGCGCGAAATATTGATGCCTAGCTTGGCGACCCCGACTCGCTCGGAAGGGTAGCCTCGGGCGATCAGCCAGTCTCGGAGGTAGCTGGAGCATGTGAGAGATCTGGCGAGGTAGCGCTGATTGACGAGGGCGAAGGATGGGAAACCATCGGTCTTCCAGCCATCGAAAGATTCGTTGTGTAGCTATACGCGTATTTGAAAGAAAGAATAAGCTGTGAGCATCAAGAGCGCAGGGATTGCTCACATAATCGATCCAGCTGACACCAGAGGTTTGCTCGACCAAAGCTGGTAGAATTTCGTAGATAAGTTGAGAGTTGCTCATAAGCACTGATTCTACACCCCGCGAGTCTATCAGGTATTTGATGTATCGAGGGAAGTCACTCATGCGCAAGAATGCAGGCAGAGTGTGGATATCGTTGGTATATTGGGAGACTTGAGAATAGAGTGCCATGCCCTCCGGATACTTGAAGCGTGTCAGGACCATCGTTACTCGGTATCCCCTTTCTGCAAAGTGTCGCAGGATTTCAAGCATCCCCATCTCTGATCCGCCAACCAGTAGCCAGCCTTGGATGATCATTATGCTCTTGCCCGTTGGGTGAGGTAGAGGATTGTCGAAAGGCGGCTTCCAAGTCATAGGCTCCAAGGCGACGTGCTTATGGATTTCCGGAGATGGCCATGTCTCGGCGGTCAGGCTTGGGAAGCGGCCTTTCGGGCTCTCGGAAGGATTGGAATCTGTTCCTGAGTCGCTTGACGGCCTGCAGAAATAGTTCAGGACATCAGCCGGAATTCGGACGGTTGTAAAGCATTTCAGAAAGACTCACCAGCTTCCTACTTCGCCGATGGTCTGTCATACAGTCGATAGGAGAAGATCCAGATTAGTTACTGCTAGCATGTAGCTAATTATGCGCGACTCACACCACCCCAATGCCCTTTATCTGCCAAGCATAACCACATTCCCCAGAGCTGGATATGACTTTTCGACGATTTAAAGTGACAGCCAGTGCTCTTGAGCACCTCAAGACGGAAGGCAGTAGCATCTGGCACAGCATTGACCTGAAGAGCCTTGCAAATTAGCTATGCACAACTGAAGACAGCGGCCTTCGAGGCGCACCTCCAAGTTGATTTTACCAGAATGCACGCCTACATTCAGATCTTCCCCTCCCTCAAAGTGCCCAACAACATCCCAAGTTGTCACAGAAGCCAGAGCCCAAGCTGATTTTTCGAGCATGGTGTGTTCATACATTGTATATGGGTTCAAGACAGCGCCGTAGAGGGCTCCAGAGTCCAGCATCTGGTTGTACAGTATCTTGGCTGCACTCCCGCCTGCAGGACTGTTGATGGTGATTCTCGAGTCCAATCCTGCGAGCTCCTGCAGAACAGCCAACGACTCGGGCGCCGAGGTTCCATCRTCGATGATGAACCAGTGCCATAGCTTGAGCGAAGATTGAGCCAGAGAACGGTAAGTGAGGTTGATCAGATCGCGTGAAGGGTCGCGTATAACGGTGCCGAGTGCGAACACCGGGGTGTGCTTTGTAAGCTTGACTGGCGCGGTCGAGAATTGGTTGTGAGGGCGCCAGGAAGACACAGGATGTTGATGCACGTGCATGACATGGTCTTGGATGCGTGGATGGGGAGAAAGTTCAAGCTCGTCCAGCATGTACGTGTCGTACTGTGGCAGTAAACCAGAGTCCCACACCTTCTGCTTGAGAGCTCTAGGGGCATCACGCAAGTCCGAGGTGGTGATCTTTAATCTGCTCGCACTCCAGTAGGGAGCGAACAAGCATAAGGTGAGGAAGAGAGCCAGACGGGCATGACTGGATCGCAGACTCCGACTTGCGGTAGTCGTCAAAGTTGGCTGCTTCACCATGGAGGCTGAGAGACGCAGCTTTTAATGCGGTTTTGATGAATGTAGATGGACACGAAAGATTGCGAAGTAGTAGCTTTGGAGTTAATGATTGTGGGAGGAAGATATGCAGCGAAAGATGTATGTAAAGACTGTGGTTATGAGTGAATGAGAATCAACACAAGCTGCTTTCTGACAGGGCAAGACGAGGTTCGTTTTCGCCTCGACTTGACGCCTTCTCCACGCGCTTTGCTTCACCTGTTGTACTAAGTCAGGGCCGCTCCACAGCGGCCAAATCGCTCCCGGACACAGAGGCAGGCGGGCATTATTTGACAGGTGACAGGTGCAGGTATGATAACGTTATGATATGGAGACCTGCAGGCGTGCAGGCATGCGCCAAACGTGTCGGAAAATCCTCCAAAAAGGAAGGACGCGTCAATGGATGGTGTAAACAATAGCCCGACATGCCTTAGCCGTAGCGCGTTCAGAGCTGCTTAAGTTATCTGTCAATCTTAAGCGAACGCGCTAACTATCTATCGTAAGTTGCCAAGGACCCTGTAAGTTACGCACATGCCTGAGCTCCTCCATAAGTTAGGCAACCAGAGAGTAATAGAGCTCGCAAGCTGCTCCATGGCATAAGTTTACACTCTGCAATCTGCAGCTTGGAAATTGCCCTACTCTTCATCATCTTCCTGTGCCCTTTGCAGCGTCCAAGGCTGGGTCCTGTTCGAGCTTCTTGTGGATAAAGGCGCAAGAGTGAGAAGCAACTGCTACAATGTCGTCAACGCCGCTTCTGGCCACACTCTCTACAGCGTCTTCCATACACTCGGCCGATGATGAAAAGGCAGATCACTACATCAAGCTTCCTTCGTCCTCCCCTCCTCCCACTCCTATTTTACCCAAAGTCAATGTCATCCAGAGCTTGCCGTACATAGCCAGTTTGCTGGTCATCTGGTTTTCCTGCAGTGCATTATGCTCTCTGTGGTCACATAAATACCTTCTGGAATCGCGGAGCCAAGCAACATTTATGCTCGTTTCGATTTGCACACTTGTACAAGTCGCGTCTTGTGCATTGGGTCAGATCTTCCTTCGGTCAGCCAGCACTCCGCCGCGAAAGACACGGACTCCCATTGTTTCATGGCGACAAGGCAAGGGCATCGGAGCCTTGCACCTCACTACCACATGGTTCATGAACGCGTGCATGGCTTCATCTGGTCTGGCTTGCGCAAATTCTATCCGGGTAAGCTTGTCCATCTTCGCAGGGTGAGCATATGCTAACTCATGCTGTCTTCATGCTGTCTAACAGGGGATTGAGCCACTCCTGGCGGCAGTGGCTTGGTACTGGCTACCCTCCCGAAATTCCGTCACTCGAGAAGCAGGCATGCCCACTGTAAAGCTTGTGGCTCTCTTCACCATCGTCACCGGCGTATTTGCATCGACTTGGAGCAGCGGGAAATGCCAGAGCTCTACCTTCGTTGCCGCCGGTCTGGCAGCAGCGACTTCAAACGTCTTCCGGAACGCCCTCATACAGAGCACTTCTGCTGATCCGCAGCAGATGCTGGACGCCTTCTCCTTCAGTACTTTCTCGGCGCTACTATCATTACCCCTCTCGTTCGCGGCCGAGCGCCTGCTGCACGGGTTTAGTCCGGACATTGGCTCCCTTTTCTCACACTGGCTACCCGCAATAGGTATCACATCCATGATCTACAACGCAGCATCGGTCTATGTCTGCGCAGCGGTCTCGCTCGTGGTACACTCTCTCTTTACCGTTCTCAAGAGACCGATCTCAGTAGGCTTGGCAGCAGCAGCTGGGGGGATTCTTCTCACGCAGCAGATGATTGTAGGCAACATCATCAGCGCAATTGGTCTTTTCTTCTATTCGCGCAAATCGCCTACGCCAGCTTCGTCAAAGATCACCTTTATAGTCGCGGCGGTAGCGATTTTGTACACCCTGGGGTCGCATTTCGATGCTGACAATAGCGTGCTCAACAAATCGATAGGCTCTCTCTCCACATTCTCCGCTCTATCGACTGCACCTGTCCGAGTGGGATTCTACTACCCTTTGCGACCTGCTACCACAACGAACTGGACTATCGCGGTGGAATCCTCTGGCGCAAATGTCGGCAATCTGGTTTGGTTCGCTGGGTCCCGGGCCCTGATTGATGAGCAAAAGACCGAGTACGTCGAGCTGTGGGATGATCCTGAGCCCGTGGATGCGGCTATCTTCACAACTGCAAATATACTGTGGAATCAGACCCAGCTGCCAACAGCCATCGAAACTGCTGAGACCGACTTCTGGATGCGGAGGCTTACCAAGAGCATTCGAGCTGCATCTTCAGTTCCCCTCGTGGTCACAGGTCTAGGCTCAAACGGGCATTTCACTCCTACAACCATCAATCCTGGAGGCGCCTACACGGACCTCCAACCCCACGGTATCATCGACCCTCGCCCGGATTTAGAACGGTATTCGTCACTCACCAAAGACCTGTTGTCAGCTTTGGATGAGCGAAAGGCTTCGGTTTTCGCTCGCGGAGCCTACACTACCGAAGCTGCAAGGTTCAATGGCTTCAGCGGAGCCATCCCACAAGGCTGTCCTAGCTTGTTCCTCTCCCCAGAAGTCAAGCTGGGTCAAAAACTTGCAAAGGCGTATGGTCGACTGCCAGCCAAGCTTGCAGCTGGCACAATGCGCTTTGCGGTCCCTCTGCCCCCTGTATACTTTCCCGGTCTTTTCAAACAGGCGATCGATATCGTCAAGCAACATCCGGGTAGCGTCATAGTCATGCAGGACTGGCGCGACGTACAAAATATGGAGGAGGCCATCAAAGAATTAGAACTGCCACAATCAACTCTAGACCTGATCAAGGCTCAATCTCGGTACTACACCTCCGTCGAGGATTGGCAAGAGTCGTATACGCACGTCGATGCCGTCTTCAGCTGGCGCATCCACGGAGCTATGGTAGGCATCTCCATTGGTCTGCCTGTCTTCGTCGTTGCACCAGACATGCGCGTCGCGGAACTCTGCGAGGCGATGTCAATTCCCTGGTCTACAGTGGTCGATCCTGCTTTCTCACTTCCTGACTTCGATGCTGGAGCCTACCTAGCAAATGTAAACTTCGATGGCGAGGCATTCGATGCAAATCGATCTCGTTTGGCAAGCCTTTACSTGGATGCCTTTGCATCGGCAGGCATTCCTCCCAGCAAGCACCTAAAGGCTATCGGTCGTTCTCGCAAATAGAGCAAATACTGTATGGAGTGCAGGTTAGACAGTGCAGGGTTCCATAGCAGTGCCGTGTAAAGCAGGTCGTTCTTCGTTCTTCGTCGTTCTCGCCGTTCAATCGTTGTGCAGTATGGGCATACAAACGTATATATAACAAGGTCTGCTGTTGCATCGTGTCAGCGAGGAATGGCCATGGACCACTTGCTCTTGACAGGGCGACTCTTTCCGCTTGCTCCCTACCCAGACTCTGCACTCGTTGCTGTATCTGAGGCGCGTGCGTGTGAGACCTCACTTGCAAGGTCTCAGCCATCCTACATATTCTGCTACGTCCCGCGTTGGCCCTCCCACATTCCTGACAGCCGGCCCTGCTGCCGAGTTACGCATGCAAGGCCTCAGCTAATGCAGCTCGGTCGCGACTCTCACAGGGCACGCAGGCCACCTCGGAACTGGTCCGATATGTGGAGAATCGAAGTTGCTTTACGCTGTCGGTGCCTTGTCTGAGTCTTCTCTTCTAGAGGGGCTGGTTCAGCCATTGACCAGGCCATTTCGAGAGATCGAAAAGAAGCCGTCATCGCCAAAGTCACCACGGCCTAGAATTGCAAAGATCAGCCTTTCGATTGTTAGGCAGAAGGCCGCGTTCGTACCCCAGGACGAGGTGTGACCAGATAGTAGGGAAGGGATCATTGGCATTTGCATAGCCAAAGGAGGCTTCAGACCATACAGCCTGAACGCTCCGCTGGCTGGCAGTAAGGACATGAGTATCTGGTCGATTGGTGCCAAGGTGACGTCTTCTGTAGCTTCAAGAAGCAATTGAAGATATTGGCCCTTTACGATGTACGCATGAGACCTGATCGTGCGTTTGCCATCAGTGGTCGGGTGTTATTCCAATTAATGTCTCGCTCACTGCGAGGCATAGGCCATTGGCTGCCATATCTCCGCCGGAGAAGAGTTGAGCCATTGGTCAGGCTTGTTCAAGACCGCATATCCTACCATGAGGATACCCCAATCTTTCGGTTCCTGCTCCAACGCCCTCTGCAAGACCGCCTTGATATTTCGATGGATCTAGTCACTGACGTTAAGTATATCGATCTGAAGCAGGCGTGCCGGCATACATCAATATCGTCTTCGAGGATGAGAATACGCTCGTGGCTGTTCCGCAGAGCATCCTTAAATCTGGGTGACCGCGTCAATCTCTGATGTTGTACCTTGGCACAAAGGACTATATGGACCCACATTTCTCTGTGACCAAGTGTGCACGCCATTGTAAATCGGAAATAGTCTGGAAAGCCATGGGGATTCCAATCGATGTCGAAGCTCTTTCGCACATCCGCGTTGGCAACTGTCTCATTGAGCCATCTAGTGTAAGGCCCCGAGCTTGTCATCAGTTTGTAGGGTATGTTGGCGTATTTGAGCATGCGATGCATCTGCAGAGCCCGTTCATTGCTGGCCGAAAGCAGCTGCTCAGGACGACGATAATCAGATTATGAGCTACAAGCTGTGCTATTACGACTGACATAGACTTGCGAAACATTCAGTGGATGACGATACTTGCTTTCTGTAGGACTCGGGCCGATAAGAAGTTTTGCTTGCCTTCCGCTCAAGCTCAGGTGACTGGCAGATATAGGCGGTACGACTCAGTTCTACTGGTGCGCTATTCGGACCAGAGCATCGCGTCATTGTACTTGTAGACGAAGACCAGCAGCCCTATGGCCGTGATCCATACGGGAAGGACAATCACTAGCCGTCGTAAAGTTCTTGTACCGGCCATACCGACATCTACTTGATTCCGCCGGCACGAATGAGGGCCTGTCAGTAGATGGATGGACGGAGATGTCAGAAGAAGAGGTTAGGAGTCAGTACAGTACGAAAGACCGGTCAGACTGCGGCTCGCAACAGCAAAGGTTTCTTCGCTAGCTAGCCACAATGCATTGAAGTACATGGATCAATCTGATAGATTGGATGATTGACCGTCGGGTGATGCGACGCGTCGAGACGAAACGATGTACGCGCTTCTTGCGGCTGCAAATTAATTTGTACAAAAGAAAGCTGCTCTGGCTTTGAATGATCCACAGTGCATAGTCAAGCCTAGGTAACACACAGCAAGTATCCGGATGGCTTCCAAGCCTTCAGTGGAGATCGCAGGCCTTCGTATACCCTATTCTTTCATCTCCCTCGTCACCCTCACCCTCCAGAACAGCGCATTAGCCATCCTTCTGCACTATGTAAGTAGACAAAAGGCAAGTAGGGCTATGCCGGTAGTGCTCAGCTTACTCGATTTCTGGACCGCTTTCTTCTCAAGTCTCGTACAGCTCGCGATGCCAAACCCTACTCGGCACCTGCAGCTGTCCTGCTCAACGAGCTACTCAAAGGATCCATATGCCTTTCTATAGCCTTAAACAATGTACAGCCTCGCGCTACAAGCGAAGCATCCGCGACAGTGGAAAAGCGTGAAGATACCGAAGGAAGCCCGTCATCTGCGAAGGTGCTGGGTCATGAAAAGAGGTTGTCCGTGTCCGTTGGGAAGACAAGGGCACTCCAACTGGAAAACGAAGCATTATGGAAGCGCAAAGTACAGACCTCGGCGAGTCATTCCACGCTGCTTGGCCAACCTGCGAGATGGTACCTCAGCCTCACCGAATGGCAACGTCGCATACGAATTGTCGTGTCGGAATGCATCAGGTGAGGTCTGCGTTCCTCAAATGATGTCGTTCCTGTTACTAACGGGTCCTGCTGGGAATGTAGCCCCGATTGTTGGAAGCTAGCTGTCCCCGCCGCTCTATATGTCCTGCAAAATAACGTAAAGAGCAGACTTGCCACTGCCTCTATACATGCACTTTGACTGACCATGCTGTCTTTACCTAGCTGCAATTCGTCGCGGCATCAAATCTCGATGTAGCGACTTTCCAAGTCACGTATCAGGCCAAAGTACGTGTGTGAGCGGCCTCTGCTTCGGTATCGATTGCTAATCCGTCTCCTTGTTGTACAAACGCTAATATCACAGATTTTGACCACTGCCTTCTTCAGCGTAACCATGCTCCACAAAAAGCTTAGCGTAGCAAAATGGGCGTGTTTAGCTGCTCTGGCTGCTGGTGTGGCCATCGTTCAGCTGCAAGACTCACCCAAGACTGCTAAGCATGGCGGTGACGAATCGTCCATGGATCGCATGACGGGCTTTGTAGCAATTGTTATGGCATGCATGAGTGAGTACTTCCCTTGCTATTGTCCGTGCAGGTAGCTCTTGTTGACTCGGAAAACGCGATATAGCGTCTGGCTTTGCTGGCGTCTACTTCGAAAAGGTTCTCAAGGGGTCCAAAGCAGATCTTTGGATTCGAAACATACAGCTTACCATCTTTAGCTTGGCCCCTGCTCTTGTGGCCGTCCTCTTCCCGGATTTCTCACTGCGAGAGCTATGGGCAGCTGACGGCGCGGCCATAAAGCAACCGGATCCAAATGCTCCTACCTGGATGTTCGGAAACTTCGGAGCCTGGGCAATTGCTACCGTCCTGTGCCAGACCATCGGAGGTCTCGTAACCGCTCTAGTGATACGATATAGCGACAACATCGCCAAAGGTAGGCGGATTTGCAGCCGGTCGGATTCCAGACTCAATGCTTGCGTGATCTGTCACAGGTTTCGCTACTTCGCTGTCAATCGTCATTTCCTTCGCTGCTGGCGTGGTTCTTTTCCACTTTGAGGTCACGACTCAATTTCTGGTCGGATGCGGAACTGTACTCGCAGCGACCTATTACTACAATCAGCCTGACAGAGGCAGCATGCAAGCAGCGAACACCAATGGATACGAGCTGGTGGCACAGAGCGAAAAGCAGTCCCATAACTCTGCAGCTCGCGCTGTCACAATACCCATTCCAGCCACGCCTCCTCGCAAGTCTGTTCCTAGCCGCACATCTACCCCTGCAGATAGGAAAAAGTCTCCATTTCGACATGCAGATCGGATAGACGAGTAGAGCGACTGTAAGCGCTCCTAAGGCAACAGTCCAGGCTGCTGCATAGAGGTACCTCAGCGCCAGTGAAGAGCACTACGAGGCGTGCACGCATGGTCAAAAGTTCCTTTCGAGTGTCTGCCACGCATTACGCGATATATGGCTAGAGCCAGCCCGGAACATGCTATGGATTTACTTCATGTATGACTTGAGATCTTGATCTAGCCTGTCCAACCTAGACCTTCGGTACCTGCCAATACCACGAGCTGCCTTGAACACCCTTACCGCACTGTACCTATGCCGAAAATTGAGCAGGAGAACCTTGATACAACATGCTCAGGGCGAATAAACCTGAACCGCAGACCAAACATTGATGGCATCGAGCCGGATTTCCAACTGGCCCCAGCAGAATCGCAATGCTGCATTGTCGTGTAAGCCACCTGAAAGACAGCAAAGGGACCCGATGGCCCCTCCGCTCTAGATGTATAATAACAAGGCCATACTACCGTTTGCCCTTAGTCCTTCTATTCGCAGCGGTGAGCCAAGCAGCATCCGCTGCTAGACCAGCATTTCAACATGGGAATATGGTCGAGCCAAAGCATTCTCCTTGTGTAGTCTACTAAGCCCGGCCTGCCTGGCTACTGTGCGAGATTCTTCCAAGATCATCCAATCTTGTTCTGTGATGTGGAGCGCATCGGAGTCCCAAAGAACGTTTATTATGACCAATCGTAGAATAGCCTTTCGAATATCGCATCCTCTGCCACGCCGCACTGCGTGCGATTGTGTCTGATATCGCCAATACCCGCCCAGTGACGACCATCAGAGGAAGATTGCGGAATGGAGTTGGTGATGCTATATGCGTCGACGTAGCTGTATTCGGGATAGACCTGGTCCATATCTATCCAGCGCGTTAAGCTGGTCAATAGCGCCAAAATCGGGAAAGCAAAATGACTTACGTGATTTCAAAGCAGCGTTGTTTGCCTCCAATTGCCAACGCTGACCTCCGATCAGGTCGTAACATTGTACTGCGAGGGATGCAGTCAGTACCGGCACTTCAGGTCGACATTGGCCACGCTTTCCAATGACGACTCACTAGCCTGAACTGTGCTAGAGCCACCGCGAACGGCCACCTTGGCATTTGGAAGTCGATCTTTGAGCAGACCCAGTGTAGCGTCCATAGATGAGACATAATCATTCGGAGCCTTCTTCGCTGCCCACAGCCCGACGCTGTAGAATATGTGCGATGGCTCGTCTTCAAGCGAATTGAGAGATTCTTCGATCAGGCTAGCCTCGCCTTTTGGTGCCCAGAAGAAGTGCAGATTTGTAAAGCCCCCATCTTTTCGCAGGTAGCGACCGTGTTTAGGGCTGCCGGGCGAGCCACATGTCAGAAGAGAGACCCTAGTAAACACCTATGGGTCTGTCTTACGTTGTTGGAAAGCCTGTAGGTCCCAAGTCATGATTCCAGTGGCATGTTGTCCCAGGTTCGGGCTCGCCAAAGACATTCTTCCACATGTTGAGACAGAAAAAATCACGTATCAAAGAATCTCCGAAGACTACAAGGGAGCTCGGTTTGGTAATCTCGAACCACTCTGTCCAAGATCGATGGGGCAGAGCACATTCATACGGCATCCAAACGTAGTCGTAGATTGACTGATAGGTTTGACTATGATTGTAGGCGAGTTGACTGGCCATCCAGGATTGATATGCGGAGTCAGGAGCCAGATGTTCAGGATTGAGGTGAGCCTTCGATACCCAGCGGCCCGGTTGCTGACCAGCCACACCGACTGCACAGTCTTGATATTTGGTCGCAGGAGCTGTTGAAAAGCTGCTTTAACTTTGCACTGCTTCTGATAGAAGAATTATCGCCCACCTTTACCGACTACCGTAAGCGGCAGGGGAGAGCCTGCGATAGCGACTTTGTTCCCTGGAGAGCATGCAGAGAAACTGTAAGCACCTCTCGCTGACCGTTTGCTCAGTGCAACACTACATACAGACGATGTTTTGGGTTTGGAATGCATCGCATTCAGCATATTCCGGCCACGCATAGACCTTGTATGATCCCGGATCGTTCATGCGATAGGTAATTCGAACAGCCCTTCCATCTGCCTCTACAGAAGAAGAGGAAGACCAGACAGGGGACTCTAGTGTAGGCCCGTCAAACAGCACCCTGTACGCTTTTGGGCAGTACGTATCGGGAACAGGGTGCGAGCATCTGATGAGGAGAGATGCCTCCTGTCCAACAGCAACTTCGGCGTCGTATTCAGCCCGAAAATGACCATCTGTTGAAAATCAAATGGTCAATCCTTCAAGACGTGTGCAAGACTTGAAGACGGGACTTACCGGTCTTCAAAGTAGCCAAGGAATCTAAAGGATTCTTCTTGCCAACATGTGCAGCCTGATAAAGCGCCGCCGCAAGCCCATTTGGCCTTGGAAGTATGAGAGGTGTATCATCCAAGATCTTGACTTTGCTCGAGAAGGAGGGAACATGGGGATGATACGTCTGCGAGTCGAGATAGAGTCTCGTTGCTAGAAAGAGCAAAACGGCTGTCGCTACCGTAGTCCCACTATGTCTAGGAAACATTCCTCAAGTCGTTCTCAGCTCAGCAAGTCTGGCAGGCTTTTACGAAGGGCGTCGTGAACTTGAATCGTGTAGTTATAGTAGAGCAAGACGTAGCTCAACGCATCGCGCTGGCGCGTACACTGCATCTCCAGCTCAGCTCAGCAGCAGGGCCGGGTGTCAGGAATGTGGGAGGGCCAACGCGGTGCGTAGCAGAATATGTAGGATGGCTGAGACCTTGCAAGTGAGGTCTCACACGCACGCGCCTCAGATACAGCAACGAGTGCAGAGTCTGGGTAGGGAGCAAGCGGAAAGAGTCGCCCTGTCAAGAGCAAGTGGTCCATGGCCATTCCTCGCTGACACGATGCAACAGCAGACCTTGTTATATATACGTTTGTATGCCCATACTGCACAACGATTGAACGGCGAGAACGACGAAGAACGAAGAACGACCTGCTTTACACGGCACTGCTATGGAACCCTGCACTGTCTAACCTGCACTCCATACAGTATTTGCTCTATTTGCGAGAACGACCGATAGCCTTTAGGTGCTTGCTGGGAGGAATGCCTGCCGATGCAAAGGCATCCASGTAAAGGCTTGCCAAACGAGATCGATTTGCATCGAATGCCTCGCCATCGAAGTTTACATTTGCTAGGTAGGCTCCAGCATCGAAGTCAGGAAGTGAGAAAGCAGGATCGACCACTGTAGACCAGGGAATTGACATCGCCTCGCAGAGTTCCGCGACGCGCATGTCTGGTGCAACGACGAAGACAGGCAGACCAATGGAGATGCCTACCATAGCACCGTGGATGCGCCAGCTGAAGACGGCATCGACGTGCGTATACGATTCTTGCCAATCCTCGACGGAGGTGTAGTACCGGGATTGAGCCTTGATCAGGTCTAGAGTTGATTGTGGCAGTTCCAGTTTTTGGATGGCCTTGTTCATGTGCTTAACATCTCGCCAGTCCTGCATGACTATTATGCTTCCTGGGTACTGCTCGATAATGTCGATGGCCTGTTTGAAAAGACCAGGGAAGTATGCAGGGGGCAGAGGGACCGCGAAGCGCATTGTGCCAGCTGACAGCTTGGCAGGCAGCTGAGCATACGCCTTTGCGAGTTTCTGACCCAGCTTGACTTGCGGGGAGAGGAACAAGCTAGGGCAGCCTGCTGCGATAGCACCACTGTAGCCGTTGAACTTTGCAGCGTCGGTCGTGTACGTTCCGCGAGCGAAAACTGAGGCCTTGCGCTCTTGCAGAGCTTGGAAGAGGTCTTTCGCAGGCGCCGAATAACGTTCCAAGTCCGGACGAGGGTCGAAGAGGCCGTGAGGATTCAGGTCAGTGTACGCCTCACCAGGATTGATGGTTGTAGGAGTGAAGTGCCCGTTTGAGCCTAGACCTGTGACCACGAGGGGAACTGAAGATGCAGCTCGAATGCTCTTGGTGAGCCTCTGCATCCAGAAATTGGTCGCAG
Organism: Erythrobasidium hasegawianum; assembly: GCA_001972285.1. Classification (NCBI taxonomy): domain Eukaryota; kingdom Fungi; phylum Basidiomycota; class Cystobasidiomycetes; order Erythrobasidiales; family Erythrobasidiaceae; genus Erythrobasidium; species Erythrobasidium hasegawianum. Next base: position 498,936 of record BCII01000015.1, read on the forward strand.
CACTCTCCGTTGGGGTTTCCAACTGAGTCTGATTCCACAACATGTTTGCCGTTGTGAAGATTGCCGCATCCACGGGCTCAGGATCATCCCACAGCTCAACGTACTCGGTCCTTCGCTCATCGATCAACGCTCGAGATCCAGCGAACCAAACGAGATTGCCGACATTCCCACCCGACGTATCAACAGCGACAGTCCAATTGGTTGTAACGGCGGGACGAAGAGGATAGTAGAATCCTACTCTAACAGGCGCAGCTAATCGAGTGGAGAACTGAGAGAGGGAACCCAGCGAATTGTGCAGCATACTGCTATCATCCCCCGATCGCGACGTCAGGGCATAGAACAGACCAACTGCTGCCGCGATATAGGTAATCTTGATGGATAAGGGGGAGCGTGACTTGCGCGAATAGAGAAATAGACCAATTGCACTGATGATATTGCCAAAGATCATTTGTTGTGTGAGAAGAAGACCTCCAGCGGCTGCCGCCAATCCCACCGAAATTGGCCTCTTAAGGACGGTGAATAGGGAATGAGCCACTAGCGAGACTGCTGCACAGACGTAGACGGATGCAGCATTGTAGATCATGGACGTAATGCCAATTGCCGGCAACCTAGATGAGAGGAGGGAGCTGATGTCTGGACTTGAGCCATGCCAGATGCTCTCGGCCGCAGAGGAGACAGGCAATGACAGGAGGGCCAAGAAGGTACTGAAGGAAAAGGCAGCCAGCATTTGCTGAGGATCAGCAGACGTGCCTTGTATGAGAGCGTTTCGAACGACATTTGAAGCTGCTGCTGCAAGACCGGCGGCGACGAAGGTAGGGCTTTGACAGGTCCCGCTACTCCAGGTCGATGCAAAAACACCTATGACGATGGTGAAAAGAGCCACAAGCTTTGCGGCAGGCATGCCTGCTTGCTGAGTAGCGAGATTTCGGGATGGCAGCCAGTACCACGCCAGGCAAGCTGCCAGGAGTGGCTCGATACCCTGGTTGAAAAGAATAATTGAATAAGCATTGATAAGTAGCATACGTAAGTGTGGAAGAGCTAACCCGAATGGAATTTGCACAAGCCAGACCGGAAGAAGCCATGCACGCGTTCATGAACCATGTCGTTGTCAGATGCAGGGCGCCGATTCCCTTGCCTTGCCGCCATGATATAGAAGTACGTGCTTTGCTCGCGTTCCTGCTACCAGCTGAGCGAAGGAAGATCTGACCCAATGCACAAGACGCGACTTGTACAAATGTGCAAGTTGAAACGAGCATGAATGATGCTTGACTGTGCGATTCCAAAAGATACTTGTGTGACCAGAGAGAGCATAATGCACTGCACGAGAACCAGATGACCAGCAAACTGGCTATGTACAAGGCGCTCTTGGCGGAGTTTTTGGATTTCAAGATTGGAGAGGAAGGGAAGGTGGGCGACTCGGATTTGCGGTAGTAGTCTGCTTTCTCATCCTCGACCGAGTATACTGACGATGCTGTTGAAGCCGAGTATGTTGAAGAAGCTGTAGAAGCTGTAGAGAGCGTGGCCAGAAGGGGCGCGGACGACATCGGTGCAGCCAGGGTCTGCCTTTCTCGCACCCGAGAAGAACACTAGGATGGGATAGATTGGTTGGTCTTCAAGATGCGGTCTCTTCTGTTTTCTTCATGATTTGGAAATCTTCGAGCAGCGGGTGGATCTCATCAGGCATGTGCAGGTAAGTGAGCGATACATTGTTAGCGCGCCTTTGAGCAGGTTAGTTACGTTATCTTGGAGATTGCACACGGCAGGACGCTGTCAGCGCTGCACGCTCAGGCATGCCGGCGTGTTGTTTGACGCGTCCATCGAGCAGCCTTTTTACACGTCTACAAAGCTGAGCATGCCTGCAGGCCCAAAGCAGTAATAATGCGGGACACTCCTCCATGACCTGATATGATACCCTGTGTCTGAGCGTTGATAAGTTACTGCTGACTTGTCCAGCGTACGAAAAGAGGGGCAGAGTGAAGCGAAGCGAAGCAAGGCAAGACAACGCAACGAAAGACGAGGCGGTCGACAGCCAATAAAGCACTACCCTTACCTAACTCCTTATCGATAGCAATCCCCAGGCTCGTGTCACGGTTCTGCAAGATTCCGACAACGCGACAGGGTCTCTGTTCCTGATTACAGTGGACCAGCGACTCGCCCTCTCACGTTCTAGCGTTCGGTTGCCTTCGTAGCGAGGCTCTCCTTCTCCTTCTCCTTCTCCATCAGTCATTTGCGTCTCGTCCGAGAAGAATGGCTACTGCGATATACCACCGGCTGGATCATAGACATTCGTTGGAGAAAGAACCTCTACAGTCACAAGTTGTTGAGCGTAACGAGTCTGCTCGGGCAAGCCAAAGCTACGATGAGCTTCTAGACGAGGACAAGCGTCCGGTTCCGGCAAGACGGGACAACGCGCGGTCGTCGCGCAAAACATACACCATTAGCGCTGCGCTTATACTCGCAATCATGCTTGCTGTCTCTGCTACCCTTGGCTATCGGGGTATGGGTCGGAGGGAAGTGCTTGCAGCGAAACCAATGCTTGGCTGGAGTAGCTGGAACAGGTCAGATAACTGCGATGACGAGAGGTCGCCTAGACATTGGGCCGAGCTGATATACGTGCGGACTACACAGATTCAAATGCGACATCAACGAAACGATCATAATCGAATCGGCGAAAGCTATCAAAGCTCAAGGATTGTTGGAGCTAGGGTCAGTTGCCAATTCACTATTCGAGTATTCTTGCGACTAACGATTGGGTCTGTTCAAGGTATGAATACATTGCTGTGCGTCAACGCGGTTTGAAAGGCTTTACCTAAACAAAGATTTGACCTCTACAAGCGCGGCAGATCGACGACGTACGTTGCAGTCTATTCAGATTCCACCATCGGACGTCCCAGCTGATCTTGAGCTACGTCAACAGTGCTGGCAAGCAGACGAGCGCAATCCACAGACACAAGCACCTATCGAGCACCCAGTCAAGTTCCCAAGCGGTCTGGCTCATCTGACTGCCACTCTACATGATATGGGCTTCAAGGCGGGTATCTACAGCTCAGCTGGCACGCACACATGCCAATATTTGTTTGGAAGTCTTGGCTATGAGGATATAGACGCGCAAACGGCAAGCCTGTCTTCCTATCCAGCCAGTTATAGCGATTGACTCGATCTGTATGCAGTATGCTGCTTGGGGATTCGATCTCCTCAAACTGGACAATTGGTGAGGCATGCTAATGATGCCCAGTCGAGGCTCAGGCTAACGGCTGCGCTTGCAGCTACAATGAGAAACTCGAAGGAACCCCGCAAAAGTCTCGTGATAGGTATGCAAAGATGGCACAAGCTCTGCAGAAAACCGGTAAACCGATGTGGTACTATATATGTAATTGGGTCAGTCACAATGCCTGATGATTGCGGTACAGCCTACTGACCTTGATCTATCGCCTCAGGGACACGATTCCGTGCAAGATGTGAGTGACGAGTATATGGATATAATACGCCCCGGATTCTAATCTTTGTATGCTGTAGTGGGCTAGCGACTTCGCGCAAAGCTACCGGATCACTGGTGCGTAATTGCGGACACTACTGCTATTGACCATGCTGAGGCTAGTATTGATAGGCGACGTTGGCGATAACTATGGTACGTACTTGATCTCGACTTTACCATGCCTGCCTCAAATGATTCGGTCGTTCCAGACAAGTTCGATGAGACTGGCTATAACCTTTCTATCATGCTCATAGCGGACCTGGCAGCATCCGTGTTGGAAAAGTCCAAGCAAGGTAGCTGGGCTGACATGGACGGCTTGGAGGTAATAACAGGGGCCACCAATAATGATCTTGACACTGTCTAATTGTGTTGAGCAACTTTCAGGTAGGGAACGGTGGCATGTCTACAAGCGAATATCGGACACAAATGAGTTTGTGGGCTCTCGCCAAGAGCCCCTTGATGCTTGGTCACGATCCAGTAAACAGGTGCGTGAAACTTCAAGGTTGCCGTTCATGGATCTGACGGTGGTCTTTTTCGCAGCTCCAAAGACACACTCGAGATCATATCGAATCGAGCTGTGCTCGCCGTTAATCAGGATGACCTGGCAAAGCCTGGCTATCGTGTCTGGAAGAAGGAGGTAGCTGAAGGAGGAGCCCTCCAACTATGGAAGGGCGAGCTGAGTGGAGGGTACGTATCTACATGCTCATTAGCGTGTATATCCGCGCTGACCTCTTTATAGGGCTTACGTCCTATTACTCATCAATTCCACGCCATCTGTGCAGAAGGTGGCCATCAAGCTGTCCGATGAGTTCTTCAGCGACAATGAGGGCATCGACATCCGAAGATTGACAGCAAGCGACCTATGGTCGGAAGGAAAGTCTGTCAACATTGCCAGTGGCATGCTCCAAGTAGACGTCCAAAGCCACGATGTGACGATGCTCAGGTTGCAGGGCTGAAGGAGTATCCCTCGATTGTACTGCTTACTAGAGATCTTGGTAGATATCCGTGATCGTCGTGCACTTGTTGGCGTATTTGTACTTTGTGGAAGCAGCTCCGGGCATGGACTTGGGACCAAAGGCTGGAATACTGAATATGACTGGCGCAGAGCACTACTGAGACCCATGCATGAACAAGATGGACTGTACTTATCGAGATCGCTAGGCGGACAGTCTTGATTGCGAATTCGAATAGTGACGCTCAAGCCCGAGGTATCCCTTGTACGTATAGGCATATGTCCTACAGTTCCGCAGTGTAGTGCATGCTTGTGAGTACTTGGAAACACAATTGCTGTCAATTCTGCGGTGGCGGCGTGCTTTGACGGCATGGACCCCTCCTATTGAAGCAGCTATTCAAAGCGGGTCTGACCGCCTTTTGAGCTGCATCTGCATAACCTTGTCATAATGCGCAAGGCTATGCTCAGCTTCTGTACCTACGATACGACATTCTCAGCACCAGCGACAGGCTTTCGTACCCCTTGTAGCGCACGCATTTGGGTCAGGATTGGAGTATGTTGCTGAGAAATCGGTCTTTGACCCTCCAGCTCCAGCATTCGCAGAGAATTAAGCACGGATGTCGACCTCCTCAATGATCTTGAAAGACGGGCGAAACCTAGCCTACGCGTTCTACGGCAGGGACCTGGCGGAGCACGATGTCTTCTACTTTCACGGAGCCAATGGATGTCGTCTGGATGCTTCTTTCCTCCATGCATCGGCTCCAGAGCTTGGTGTTCGCCTAGTCAGCGTGGATAGAGCTGGCATTGGTCGTTCTTCCCCTCATCCAGCGACCTTCCCGTCTTCAGGTCTTCTTCGAGCATTTAGTTCGGATATCCTGCAGCTGGCGGATCATCTGAAGCTTGAGCATTTCTCCGTGTTGGGCATGTCGACAGGCGGAGCTTTCGCAATAGCCTGCGCCAGGTTTCTTCCACCATCAAGGCTCCGCAGCGTAGGAGCTATAGCACCCGTTGCTCCAGTCCAGGAAATTGGAACAAAGGGTCTCGCAATTGGCCTCAGGATAGAGAATTATCTCATTTCGTATCTCCCGGAATGGATTGTGGAGAAAGCTCTTGAAGCACGTCTTGGACTTGCTGCAAGAGATCCAGATACCAGTGTCTTGACGCTTATTCTTGTAGGAGGTGATCAACAGCTTGCAAAGCTCTCGAAGGAAGAAATCATCGAGCTGGAACAAAAGCGAGCATCTATTGCAGAAGCGTACCGGCACGGCAGTGGAGGACTGGCAAAAGAATTCAAGGCTCTGGTTGCTGACTGGACTTTCGCGCTGGGAGATATCCAAACTGGTGAACACGTATATCTCTGGGCTGGCGAGCAGGATACAGTCATGCCGCCAGCAATTGTGAGGAGGATGACGGACAAGATTCCAGGATCCCGGTACCACATGTACCAAGGACAGACGCACGACTCTCTGATCTGTGAAAGGGGCACAGACATGCTGCGGCAGCTTGTGCAGAGATCTTGACCACTTAGGTTGAATGAGTCGAGGTTGACGGACGCCGTAGTCACAGACGTCACGCGTTATCGATACAAGAAGTCATGGTGGGATGGCTGTCTTGATACGCTATTCGTATTGTAAGCAGGGCTGAAGGCATGTCGAATTCGCATGCGCCGAACCATGGTAGCAGGGCGGTCATTTGTGTATCTTGACAGATCTAATAGCTTTGTGCAGTCGTTAATATTGCTTGTCTATTGTCATGCGGAAGATTATAGGAAAAGACAGCAAACGAGATATGCGAATGAAGGACATGCTCAGACGAAACAAACGACATGACTGCGTACCCTTCTATACTTCTGATCGCAACTGAATCTTGTAACAATTCTCACAATGCGGTTTGTTCCTGTACACTAGGAAAGTCCCGTCTTCGAATGGATTTTGGCAGTTCTGAAAGGTACACCGATAAGCACGGTTGGTAACAGACAGCCCTAGCGGGCGAGCTTACATTACAGACGAAGCAATCTTCGCACCAGTTTTTGTTCATAGCTCTGAGAACGTCACCTTTAATAGGTTTTTTGCAATTTGAGCATTTCGGTAGATGCAGTTTCGAATTGCAATTCTCGCAGTACGCATGTCCTTTGTGAACCGTGAATGGTTTTGCCAAATATTCTTCTTCTGCTTGTCCATCGACGTTGCGTTTCTTCGGATCGATGAATGGATCGCCGCAGTTTGCACAGAAGAAATGCAGCTCGTGAAAGGTCTTCGTGCCACCCAGCGCATCGTCTGTGATTGTGATGTAGGATTCGTCAACGATGGGAGTCTGGCAGTGCGAGCAGCGTATGGAGAAGAGCTGCGGAGAGCGAAGACACAGTGATCAGTCCGGGTCTCCACAAGTCAGATGGATCTGGGACTTCGAGGGATGTAATCTTACCTCATGATAGTCCACATGGCAATACGGTTTCCCATCCTTTGTGAAAAACTCCAGATGTTCCAACTGTTTACTGCATTCTGCACATGTAAAGCAGTCCGGATGCCATCTTTTCCCCATTGCATTAACAGTCCTTCCATAGAGTACGGCTTTCGAACATGCTGGACATGCCAGAGCGTATTTGGATTGCGCGGAAGCAGAGGGTGCGGTTGATGTGTGCATGGGCACGGAGGAGACGGGTAAAGGATGTTTCTTGTCTGGTAGATTAGACTCGAAATAGTCGGAGGAGGAAGAGAAGGATGATGTCGCTTTCAAGCTGGGAGAAGGTGGTGCGACGCCTATGCTAATACTTGGCGGACCGCGAACTGTAGACTGTGATGGAGAATCGTCGTCGTCGTCGTCAAAACTGAAAGTAGGAATAATCGGAGATGCGGAAGATGCTGCTGGTAGGGAGATTGCAGGAGCCTTCTGGTCTGACGCGCCCGTACCACTGATACCAGCCTTTTGCATGCGGTTCTGTATATCATCAACTTCATCTCCAGCTCCTTTTCTTACTTCCGCCTCTGCCTGTGCATAACTTGCAGGACGCGGCCTGCTACTACCGGCACTATCTTGACGCGCAGCCAGGGGCCCAGCATAACTCTTTGGTTGAGGAGTACTGTCTGGAACTGTAGGCAGGCTGGGCGGTTTCGGCAGAGGTCTTCTTTGACTCGACGAGCTGGAGATGGAAGCTTGAGAGGCGGCTGAGGACGATCGTGACAGGGCTGGCGAGGGCGATGGAGATGTAGAGAAGGATGGCGAGAAGGATGGGCTTGGTGGTTGATTGGGAATGGAGTAGGTCGAAGAGGGCGATGGTGCTGCCGCGCGAGGACCAGTCGGAACTGCTGGAAGCGGTCTTTTACGACTCAGAGATGACGATGATGATGAAGGCTGCGAATTGATAGATTGGGCAGGCGCATACTGATGTTGCGGCTGCTGGGAATACTGGCCATGTTGGTGCTGACTATAGCTTTGGACCGGGTTTGCAGCCACCATCGGAGCAGCTGGAAGAGTATTCCTTCGGGGCTGTGGACTAGAGTATGTCCTGTCGCGCGTATATCCATCCAGCGAAGGGAAAGTTGATGATCCCGGACCGTGCGAATCGCCGAGTTGCGGTCTTGGGCTGACTGGACGAGCAGGTATAGGTGATTGCGCTCCATCTGGCGTAGATAATACGCCATTGGATCCATGCTGCGACCCTGATTGCGCCTGCTGGAGCCGATGCTGATGCTGGATCCACTCCAGGTCCTGCGCCGGCAGAGCTGGCTGGGACTGGCTGCGTATGCTATGTCTGACTGGATTCTGCGCTGTCGCTGGCGGGAAATCTGGCGCTCCTGGAGCCAGAGGGTACGCCTGGTGTCCCGGCTGAATGCGCGTGTAAGGCTGGCTATAGCTGTACGAGGTCATCGTGTAACACTCTGTCTTAGGGTCATGTATGCATAGTCTTGAAGCTGGGGTTAACCAAGTCTTGAATCCGCTTTAGACCTCGGTTAACCTGATCCCTTCCTGCGTAATCGATGTCGGCCCTCGTCAAGGGCAAGCTCAAAGCAGCGAGAGACGCCCTTCAAGCAAAAGACTATGCAAAAGCAGAGCAAGCAGCAGCGTACATTGCATACCAATCCCTACTTATGATTCTGCAGAAGAAAGAACCATCCAATTCTGACCATTTCAAGTGAAATAACAGCGACGCCCTCACCTTTGACAGCGCAAACTACAATGCAAGAGTGTTCCTTGCTGTCGCAAAGCTCAACCTGGACAAGTTTGATCAGGCAGAAGAAGCGTACAAGATTGCGATAGAAGCCCAGCCGGCGACTCTCCTAGCATGGCAGGCAAGCACCGATGATGGTTCGCAGGCCATACAGTACTTCTTCTAATGATCCTGCGCTACTTATATAGGGCCTCGCAAGCTTCTACGAAAAGACCGGACGCTGGAACGATGTCGTCACAACATACACAAAACTCGCAGATCTGGCGGTAGAATCGTGTGTTACTTGTGTTATAAGTCTCTTGCTCTTGTTCTGACAACGTATATGCGCCAAGGAACGACGCAACCAAGTGCGCTGAAGCTCTCCAGAAAATCCTCAAAGCGCAGCGAGAGCATGCGACGCCGGAAGAGGTATCGTATATTCAGTCTGCAGAAGTAACAAGAAAGCCAGCTGATACAGTGGCGCTCTCAAAGGCCCTAGACACCCTCAAGCTCTTCCTTCCAGACTCTGCCTACTATTCTACCTTATCCTCCCTTCCACCACCCGACCTGACAGCTCCGGAGAGTACTACAACATTCGAAGCTCAATCGCTTCTTCAGAATTCCCTTCCCATTATCACTGAAATTACCGCCCAAACCGAAAGCACCGAAAGCAAGTCCATCTCGGATGAGATCGATAGGAGACGGAAAAGATTGACGACCACAACCTCGGCTGAAGAAACTCGTCGGATAGTCCTAAGAGAGATAATGTACACCTCACCTCTGCCGGACCTGTACGATCAGATATTGAATCATCACTCTGCACCCGACGAGATACGACGAGAAACTGAAACCAAATTGCTGCGACATTTATATACTACTCTACAATCACTTCCTTCTCCTTTTCTCAACATATCCTCTACGCTGTCCGAATCTGCCCTAGCGGAGAAACAGAATACAGCCAAAATATTCGCAAAACAGAAAGATAGGATAAGGAGTAGAATCGAGGAACTAGTCAACGGTATGATGACGCTGAAGATCGAGGATGAACTAGCGTGGCAGATTGGTCTTGAATGGCCTGATCTGGAGAACGAGAAGACAGGATGGGATGAATACAACTTGAAGAGATACATGGATATTTACCCAGAGTGAGTTGGCTTTCCATTTTCCTGCATCACTGGCTCGCTCACAGTGCTTTCTGCAGCTCGGGACTATCGAGATTACTATGCCTACAGCTTGGTCTGCCTGATCCACTTAAGGATGAGGACGATAAGGATGCACTGAAGACCGAAAACTTTTCGGGCGAAGAGATCAGCCTTCTTATTGAGGTAACATGCATGTCCAGTCAATTTTGGCAGTCGGCGTGCTCAAACTCGTTACAACAGGACGGATTTCAAGAGGCTTCATCGACTTCCTTACGCGCTCATATCCTAGCAAGCAGCTTTTTCTTGGAGCATAAAGAATATCAAGCAGCCTCAGAGATAGCAGAGGCAGGTATTGCATTCCTCAAGCGGCAAGAAGGAGAAACTGGCAGGCGCTCGCCGGGGTGAGTGTTCCAATCCTTTGTGGCTGGTATATGGTCTCTCTGACTACATTGAACAGCATCCAAGCTATCTTGGAGACCACACTGGCAATCTCCCTGGTCCATTTCAACCCACCTATTCATCATATTCGAGCATTACGACTTCTGGATTCCCTCTTAGCATACAGACCAAATGATTACCGCTCTCTTCTCGCCAAGGGTCATATCCTTTCCCTAGACGGCCGATTCGAAGCAGGCTATGATCTCTTCACCCGCGTCTTCGATGCACCGCCTAATGGCACAGAGAACAACAACGACGAGAGTATGAGGCTCGAAGCCAGGGTGGAAAGAGTATGGTGTCTGGGTAACATTGACGGAAGAACCCAAGAAGCCTTGCAGGAAATGCATGACGTCGCTACAATGTTAGATGAAGATCCTGCTGTGGATCGGAGTGTTAAAGCAAAGAATTGGTGGAGGTATGGACACTTGCTGAGCAAGATGCAAGGTAAGCTCTGACTGGTCGTCTCCCTTGTCCTGCCTACACTTATGACTATCGTATCGCAGACGAACAATATCATGAACCCTCCTTTGATGCCTTTGTGACGAGCATCAAGCGCGATAACACGTATGCGCCCTCGTTCACCTCTCTGGGATTCTACTATCGGGACGTGCTTTCCCCGCCAGACTACGAATATTCACATCAATGCTTCCAAAAGGCATTCGAATTGGACGATACACAAGATGTAGCAGCCGAAATACTCGCTCAAGAATACGCGCTGGAAGGGGAATGGGATCTTGTAGAGGTAGTGGCTAGAAGAGTGGTGCAGGTAGACAGGTTCGGCAGTGATAAAAGGGGCGCGGTGCAACAGGGTCCCCCTGCCGGCGGGATGAAGAACAAACGGAAACACTTTTGGGCATGGAAAGCCATAGGCGCAGCAGACCTCGTGAGCCATCGCTTAATCTTAATCTAACATTGATAGATCGCGTCACTGAGCTTTGGCCTCCACTTATATAGAAATCAAAGCGCTACACCCAAGCCATCACTTCGCTGCAGTCAGCTACCAGAGGCGATGCCAGCGACACGAATTGCTGGCTACAGCTGGCTCAAGCATATCGTGGAGCAGGCAAACACGTAGCCGCTCTGAAGACACTGGTTAAAGTGACTTCACTCGAACAGGATAATTGGCACGCTCTCTATCTCATCGGAGACATTCAACGCCAGATTGGCCTCTACGACGCTTCTGTCGAGACTTTCAACAAGCTACTACGGGCCAGACCTGACGAGCTAGTCATCTCGGTGGCTCTAGCAGAGACTTTACTGCAGCTAGGCTTGGCACAAGTCCGGAATGGACTGACGAAGCGTGCAATTGGAACTCTGATAGAATGCCTATCGCTCTCATCGGACCTTATTGAGGGAGAGTCAGGCAAGCGCATTGCTTGGAAACTCGTTGGAGACGGTTTAATGAAGCTGGGAGAGTTGGTCCAGTTTACAGATGGGGAGATCGTTAAGCCACTTTTGAACGGATTCTTGGAAAAACTCGAGGCCGAAAATGTCGACGCGAAGAATCCTCTGCTCACCATCGTTACTGTCGCACACCTGCGACAAAACATCCACAACCTCAATCCAGACGTGGCATGTCTGGCTGTAGGCGTTCTCTCGTACTCTCTCCGGATGCTTCTGGACGCAGAGGTAGCAGACGCTGCCGGTCCAGCCTGGTTCGATCTGGGTCATGCTCTGCATCGTGTGAAACCGCACATTCAGATTCTCAACCCGTCGGCCGAGAAGCCCGATAAACAGATTAATCTCCAGAGCATACAGTGTTTGAGAAACGCGCTGCAGAAAGAACCTCTCAATGGACAGTTTTGGAACCTGTTGGGAGTGCTTGCTACGGATGCCACGCCAAAGCTTGCACAGCACGCCTTGATCAGAGCTTGCGAGCTCAATGTCCGAGTGAGCGATTGGGGGGTCTTTGAAGGTCTTGGGATAGTGCTGATGCCTGCCTTTGCTGAAATAGAGTGCTGTTCCGTGGACCAATCTCGGACTCTTCTACGTCAAGCACGAAGATTATGAACTCGCCAACAAAGCTTTTTTGCGCGCTCAAGTGTTGGATCCAGATTATCCGGAAGCATGGCTCGGACAGGCTGCATTGGCCAAACTTTACGGTGATGCGGCTCAGGCAAACGTTCTCGTGGATCACGCAGCATCACTTTCAAGTGGAGCGGTCGTGCGTACTGATCTTATTACGGGTCGCCATGCAAGCATGAACTCTGACGCTCTTGTTGCAGCCGGACGCCGACCTATCTAGTGCAATGAACAAGTTCGAAGACCGCCTTCAAGTGCTGGAGCAAGACGAGTTTGTCCGAGCATACTATCTTACACATCGCTACACGACTCAGAAGGGAACGTCAGCAATAGCGCATCAACTACAAGGTCTTCTTGCGGAAAGAATGGAAATGTCGGAAGAAGCTGCAACCAGCTTCAGTAAAGCTGTTCAGGTCCTTGAGACCGAGTATGAAACAACAGAAAGTACAGAAGTGGAAGAGCGATACATCATTGCCAACTCCAGTCTAGGGCGGGCTTATCTAGCTTGTGGAAGGGATGAGGAGGCTATAAGCGCGCTTGATACAGCGCTTGGGCTTCTACAGGATAGAGAAGCTTCCGCACAGCAGGTCCAATGTCTGCTGCTGAAAGGTCTGGCGTTGCACTTCAAAGACGATACCGAGGCTAGCTTGCAGGCGTTCGAGGATGCTCAGAGTGCACTTCAAGCGGCGAATGCGTCGACCCTACAAGGGCAGTCGACTCTATTGCTGGCCAAAGTCCTTTGCAGTTTAGGAGGGGAGGAGCAGCGGAGTGAGGCTGAGCGCCAGTTGCTGGATAAGTGAGTTGGCTCTGTTACCATAGGACATGCAGTGTGCCTAACGCTGCGATCAGTATATACGACAACCAAACGAATGAGCCGAATCTTCCGGTGATTGCTGCACTTTCAGCACTGGCCATTGTGACGGACAATGGTGAGTTGCTCGAAGCTGCATTGGCAGAGCTCGTCAAGCTTCCTATCAACGAGCAGTCGCGTCAAGATCCTGCTCTGGATATTACCTATCTTCTGGCCGCTCGGCAGACATTAGTAGTGCGTATTTGACAGGCGGCGCTGTGCAGAAGTCTGCTGATGGTATCTTACTGTCTCTGCTCTGTACTTCAGGGCGATCCAGCTCAAGCTGCTGCTATCCATGCTCGCGCTGTGCACTCTCAGCCGACCTCCCGTCTCGCCCAGCAAGGCCTACGGGACCAGCTCGACGTCACAGACAAAGTCTCCGAAGATGACGCAGGATCAGATGGTGCACTATCACAGAATGACGCCTTGCACGAGGCCCATCGAACGCCTTGTAAGCCGGAGGTCTGGAAACGCGTTGTAGCCGTTCCTGGCCCGGACAACCAGTGACATGGACGTGTCAAACGATGACCGAAGAACACCCGTCGACAAGGGACTCGCATCTGTTGGCCTGTGATACCGCTAGCGGCCTTGTTCCGACGAATCCCGATCACCATCCTCTGACCGCATCGACTTCCTGCAGATTCGAGGAGGGTCAAGATCTATGCGATCTTATGACGCAATTCTTCGAGTATAAAGAGCAACCCAATTCCTCTCTTTCGCTTCTTTCTTTCTCATCCGAAACTTTCACTCTCCCTCTCCACCACCCGCCCCAAATCAACCAGAAATGCGATTCGCCAGCTTCTTCGCTCTCGGAGCAACTGCTCTCACTATCATCAGTAAGCTTCTCTCATCGGTCAGCCTAGAATCGCTCACTGACTCGCCTTCTACTACTCTTTTGCAGGCTCCATGCCAGGAGTGTGTGGTGCCGCCATCGAGCAGAGAGACACAGCCAGCGACGTTCAGTCAATCCTTACCGGTGCCACTGCCCAAGTCGTCACCGTGAAAGCCAAACTCATCGCGGCTTACGCCAAAACCGACTTCAAGAGCGAAGCTTCCATCAAGACCAACGTTCTACCACCTCTCAAGGAGCTCAACAGTGTCCTCGCCAGCACTGCCGGTAAAATCAATGCTCTGAAAGCAAAGAAGTCAAATGGCAAAAGACAGATCGATTCTGCTGCTGTCGCTGCTGCCCGTAAGTCGAAGCCCTTTCTCACATATCTGTACTGATTAAACGTGTGCGCAAACAGTCGCTGCCCTGATCAGACAGGTCGTAGCTGCTCTTCAGCCTTTACTCAATTTCCTGTCTTCCATTGCTCGTAAGTGCATTTATTGGTCCCTTGATGCGGCAATGTTCGCTAACCCAATGTTGGCTGTCCAGTCATCCGTCTGCTCCTCGGTGGTACACTCGCTAGTCTGGGAGCGAACTTGAACACAATAATTATCGGTGTAGGCCTCTTGGTGGCAGGCGTCCTCCAGATCGTGCAAACCCTCCTTGCCGATCTCACCGGCGCTCTCTCCGGTCTTGGACTAGGCGGTCTCCTAGGAGGCATCCTAGGTGGTATCGGTCTCTAAATGGAGCTGTCCTTCATCTCAGCAATAGATCGGTGTGCAAGAATTCCATATACACAGACGCAGGAATTAGATACGCTCGATAATTGTAGCAAATATAGTCCCTCTCGTAGCGTTGATCGAGTAAGACTACTCTGAACCGCTATATCTCCCGCCGTTGCAGTCGACTTGCTCTTGCCGCCGTATCTTACTGATATTCCTCTTGCCTCTGGTGGGAGGAGGCTTCGTGTATGCGGACTGTTGCGCTAGACTTTTACTATCAGAGGGAGCAAGAAAAGCATTACTCTGCTTCGAAAAGCTACAACAGTCACGATTTTGGAGGCTGTCTCCCAGACTCCTTTCGACCTCTTGTTCTGGTACGATTTGACACAGGCCATACCTTCATTACTGGACAGTCACCGTCAAGACGGCATATGGCAGCCTTGCAGCTTATTCTGGATTTCAAGCCAGAATCTGAATAACGCGTTTTCAGTTGCGGCCGCGCGTCAATTGACAAAGCCTGAACCTACAACAATCATAATCCGCTTGACAATAGGGTTTAGGTTGATACATACGTCCACAACATGCTCCCTTACGCGCCCTCTTCTGCTGCTTATTCCAACGCGGCATCGCTCAAATCGTTTGGCAGACGAATGCGAAGCGAGCGGGCATCCCCTTGTCATCTAATCGGTGCTTAAGCTGTGACATTATACACGTCCCATCAGATATCTGCTATGCAGGCCCCAGAGGCAGATAGGCTGCTCGTCGCCAGCGAAGACGACAAATCGTTTTTAGAGGAAGACCAAGCTTATGATGTTCCACACAAACAAGACGACGCCCGCAAGCGGATAGCTACAAGGCTAGGACTCCTCGCGTTTGTTGGCGTAGCTGTTGCGCTGCTCGCTTCCGTGAGTGCAATAAATGTGCAATGTCCGATTGCTGAACAAGTTACTGAACGCTATTTTTTCAGTTAGGTCGCAAGACCATTGGACAATCGATAATGACGACGACAACGACTCAGCTCGCATCAACGCAAGTTGATCAAGATCCATATTCTGTACCTGGATGTACGTCTCCAGCCGTTGCACAGGATCGTCAGCCGACACCCAAATGATCCTTGATTTGCAGTTTCATGGAGGTCCTCTAACAGGACGATGATGCGTTGGATCCCATACCGTGATTTCCTCGACGATGAGGACGCCCGCATTGAACAGGGGAAGTTCTCAATCAACGAAGTACCGGACTATGCTTGGAATCAAGTACCCACATCCTTCAGTTTACTCATGCAAGATCCTAAGAGGGAGCTGGATCCGAGACTAGCAAATTTCAAGAATCGGAAGATAGTCATCGCCGGCTGCTCGTGGGTCTAGCCTTATCGAACATTCACTTTCGCGTTGAAACGACTATTTCAGGTTGGATCGCAATGCCTTGGAGATGATGTGCACCAAATTGGGAGCCGAAAGGAATACCTTTCGCAAAATTGGGCATGGATTGTCAGTCTGTCACTTCAAGGTAAAAGGGCCGAGTCAAGTACAGCCTTGGTATGCCACTAACCTATGCTCCTGCTGTATGGCAATCGATACATAGGATCTTAAGCTCGTCATTGAGGTCTGGTTCCATTTCGGCACGCGTATTGGACAAGTAAAAGGCGAGGGCAGCGAGCACTACTCTTTCGAAACTCGACTTGCGAAGTATTATCTGCCTGAAGCGCGGAGCAATTCCAGTAGCCCGGATCTACTTCTCCTTGGTACGGGCAATCTAGCTGCTCAATCTTGTGCTGCCTGACATTCGCGCGTCTCACCAGCCTCGGGCACTTGGGACTTGGACTTTCTTCGCTCAAGCTTTGGCTCGGCGGAGGATCTCCTGAAAGACGGAAGAGCTTCTCATCTCAAGGCACAATACCTGACGGACGTCCTTCCATGGGAAGCCTACGCATTCTATCGGACTAGGCTCCGTGACATGGTGGAGTTTTTGCGAGACAAGCTCCCAGATACCGCAATCATGTTCCGGACAGAAACCTTCTACGGGTACGTTACCGCACAAAAGGATAATCACAACGCAGAGGTCCTCGGCATGCAGAATAGCGCGACAGCCGTAATGCAGCGCCTCGATGTGCCAGTCTTCTCATGTACGTCTCAACAGCCAGTAACTGCTCCGACAGGCAAGCTGACACTAGCGTCGATAGGGGCAGAGAAGCTCATCGGCGAGCGTGATATGTGTAAGTATAATGCAGTCTCTTCCGAAGTGACAGCGAAGACTGATTCGTGACACTCGAAATAGATGATCATATGCATTTCAGAATCCCTTGTAGGGCGAATTGATTCTATACCGCTTGCGTGGACTGTTTTGCTGACTGCCAATTTCAGCTGCTGCGAATTGGTTATATAGTGACATGTTGCTGTTTTATGCCGATCGAGCGGTCCGCAACTCGAGGTCTGTCTGAAGCGTAAGGAGACGATGCATTGCTAAGCAAGATTGGATACATGTAAATTATTTGCGGAATAGCAACATGGACTAAGTTGTGGCACTTTCTGGCAATCGCTTGGTACGCCAAGCTCAAGATTGTCTACCTGAGTGAGAAAGGACTGAGACAAAGAAGCAGTGCAGACAGCTTCAGAATTCTGGACTACCCATGCGAATGCTAAAAGACGTCGTACTCACCGCTACAGAATCTTCATCGGTTGATCCAAGCATGGAAGTATGGAGAAGGAACGAATACTTACACACTTGAGGGAAGTTTTGGTGACCGAGGAGGCCGCTGTCACTGTAAATGACGCATATGAGGCTGCTGCTGTGGTGGGTAGAGACTGGCAGGACCACCGAGCATCTGTCCAATAGTAACGCTTTGCCCAGCATGCATTCCGGGCAGACCCACGCTCATCTGACAGTCTTTGTGCCCCAAAAGGATTGCGCGCAGCTGGGCCGCTTCTTCTCGGATCTGGACAGCTGTCTGTTGTAGGGTTTCGTTTTCTTGCGTGAGTATCTCGACTTTATGTTGTAGCTCGTTGAGCCATTGCTTCTTGCGCTGCCGGCATTTCAGAGCAGCTAGCAAGGGAAATGACGTCAGCTATCGCTACACAGGCATTGCAGTGTCGAAAACGCACCTTGTCTGTTCCTCTCCAGGAAGTTCTTTCGTTTCTCCTCCTCCGTTTCAAACTGTTGTTTTGGACCGCGCCCTGCTTTTATCTGTTTGCTAGTCGAGAGCTTCTGGCCAATGCCATCGCCATCATCTCCATCATCATCTTCATCCTCATTATACTCTAGCTTGACTTTGGCCGACTCTGAACGACGCTGTGAGCTACCGGCATTAGAATAGGTGTCTTCCTCCATTGCTAGGGCTGACTCTTGACGTCCGTCGTCTGCAAAGCCGTACTGCTTACTATCATCCAGCTCCTCGTCCTCAGGTGGTGTATCTTCATCTACAATCGGCTGAATAGCGGCAGCTGCTCTTCGAGTCGCACGTTTAGGTTTCTTGTTTTCCGATTGGTTCCTCTTTGCAGCTGGAGCTTTTCGCTTCTGGCCGGACGTACTAGCGGCAGGCGGAGTCGCAGTCCTTACAGCCTGCCCTGAAGCTGTACTAACGTTCTGTTGACTTCGGCCTCTGGTTCTTTTACCGCCAGTACTGACGATTGCCGAGTCCTGGCCTGCAAGCCCTGGCAGAGCCAGATTTGCCGACGTAGCAACGTTGAGAGTAGTTGGTGCGATATTGTGGTGACCAGCAGGGACTGGTCCTGCAACGTTGTTGGGGCGCGGGGTAGCGAGTCCTGACAATCCTGCCGCAGCTGCCAGCACGGCATCGTCTGCACTGACGCCCAAACCAATGTCTAATGGCGGCGGACCCTGGTTCTGCACAGCATTGAAAGGGTTCGCTGCTGGATTGTGTATAATAGGGGTTCCATCGCTGTTGATGTGGGCATGTGCTTGAGATAGTAAATACAGTGGATTCGCATTGCCAGTACCAGCTGTAGTAGCGGTTGATATCGCTTGTGCAGGTAGCGGGCGAGGCGCATTCTGCTGCAGGAGCTGGGAACCGAGGTCGATAAATCCGTTAGATTTGTTACCCATAAAGGACGCAGCCTGAGCTTGTGAATTGTTACTGTACAGGTTATGCGGAGGCAGCGGTTTAGGGATAGCTTGGGCGTGAGCAAATGAAGGTTGAAGATGAGGTAGATGCTGACTACGAGGCGGAGAATTAGAAGTGGTGCTGTTGTTCTTGTTATTGTTACTCGAGGAGCCAGATCCACGACTGGAGTCGCTGTTCGAGTGATATGTGCCAGGATGAGAAGCCTGGTGGCGACCTCCATCGTAGGATTGACTGGCTTTCTCAATATTGCCGACGATACGCTCATCCATCTTGGTAATACCAGGGAGTCCGGGTGTCGAGTTTGTCATCATGGCAAACAAAGCTTGTGTAGCGGGAGAGTGTGGTGCATAATTGTTGATTCCGTTTGCGGGCGTTAGACCTGTTCGTATGCTGGAAGGATCGAAAGCAGGGGTATTGCTGGTCCCGTAAGAAGGCGCATTGAGCATCGAAGGAGACAGAGGTCCAGCGCGAAGCGAGTCTTGTCCACCGAAATTCCATTCGAATTGGTCAAAGTCGTTTGACGGAGTCGACATGGTTCCGAAAGGCGGCAGCCTCGACACGTTGGCAGCTTTTGATCCTAGCTGATGCTGCTGGAGACTGCCTGGAATTCCTGCACCATGGGAAGATTTGGGCGATATCGATCTAGCTCGGCGATGCATCTGAACCATCTCATAAGGCGTATTGCCAGAGAAAGAGCGTTCGAATGGGTTTGGTTCGGAATCCAAGTGCTTTGCGGCAGGGTTGCTGGCTAGCCATGATGGGGTCTGTCTGACGGGCGGATCGGAGAGGGCTCTACTTCGCGTGACTGGTCATAGAAATGGATTAGCGCTGTCCGAGCATGCCTGGTCGAACATTCCGTATCGAGAAGAGCTTACTTTCATCGTTTTCTCCTGGAACAAGTTGGTTGGCCGGGCTTTCCGAGTCTTTCGCAATCTTTAGGGGGTCATCGCCAGCTTGGGAAGCCATTCTAGTAGCAGCGCTGTTAGTAGAAGCAGGAGGAAGGGGGACATCGGGCCTGTTTGCCGACTGCGGCCTCGTTTTGAGCCATGAAGGTGTATCTGCAGCTCCGGCAAAGTAGAAAAAGTCGGGAGTGCCCAGTCCGCTCTTGCTGGTAGCGATACCACCGAGGAGGTCAGGCCGTTCAGTTGGCGAGTCTATATGGACAGCTGTCATCTTTGATACACCGGAATCAGGTGAGCCTGAGTAAGCTTTTCTCTCGCATACCAACATCCCTGCTTACCTTGCTGTAACTTCATGCACCATCCATCTACCGAGTCTTATAACACTTTCTGTGACTCTCTTAATCTTGTTGGACCTCCTATCCTCACTTCTCCTCCTACAGCTGACTCTGATGACGACGACGTCACGGACTTGAGAAGAGAGAGAAGAGCCGAATTTCCAGTGGCAAAACAAAGGCCCACATCAACAACGAACAGCTATCGATACTGCTATAAGCATGCTGAGCGCAGTCGCACAGGGTAGTTTGCACAATTTGCAGCCCGCAAGAGTCGCCAGACCGAAGTCGGTCGAGCCTCGATCTGGTTTCTCTCGGTCTCGATAATACCAGTCTTGGCTCTTCTGCAACGCTTCGAGGGTACCCTCTGTACATTCTGCTCCTTGAATCTCGACGATATGCCATTTCAAGCAGCAAAGATCGGCCGACTTCCCCAGATGCTTCCGCATAGCAGGTGCGAATGAGCCCTGCTGAGAGCTACTGTATCCTGATAGCAAGAAGAGATAAGACACTGCTGTGCTAGACTGTGAGACAGATGGCAGGCGGGCTGTGCAATCAAAGCTTTCGAAGAATGTCGAAATCGTCAATCTGTATGCATGGGCTCATCCTGGGATGTCCTTCTCTCGAGATACTGACTTTCCAGTATGAATGACCGCGACACAAGGATTGAGCAATCAAGAGCCGCACCTGCATCAAAACCCAACGGAAGGCCTTTGCGAACGTCAGATAGGGCCGCCTGCCAAAAATTGGGTCTCTTACATAAGCAGGAAAATGCGATGTATAGCACAAAGCTCGTACACTGACGCTGAATTACGGTGGGTATACGCAATTCAGCTTCGGTCCGGCCGACCTATAGTCAAGGTCCCATTTTGGACTGCAAGCTTGCGCTGAAAGGCTCCGAAAGTCGTCGCAGCATCACTGCTGACTTGGCCGGAGCAGCGATGCTGGTGCACCTCGCTTGCTCTGTGCGGCTGCCAAGTACAACGCAGGTTCCGAGCTTCCAAGCCCGATTTTGGTCTTACACATGCTATATGCAAAGAACCGCTGCAGTAGCTTTGCATCATAGATGCTGGAAATGAGCACTAGCATGTATCAACTTTAGCTTGCAGCTTGTCGCGACCTCGGATGCCAATGTATGTTTGCGATATTTGGACAGGGACATAGCGATCACGTCGCGGCCAGCGAAGTGTAAGTCCCTGATTGCTGTCAACGATAAAGTATTCGAAGGACTCCAGCAAGCAGGACTGGTTTGATTAAAGCATGACGAGTTTTGGCAAACTAGCTGCCCAGCCGCTATACCGTACTATCATTCATCCATATTCGCTGGCTGTTGATCTACAGGGGTCGTCAATCCGCATACAGTATGTAGAACTCGCTTTGTTGACACATTTGTGAGAACGCGTGTTTTCCGGTAAACAAGTCGCGCCATGACAGCCATAGTTACAAGCAAGCTATCCAAGCTGTACCTGCATCAGTCTCCGCCTAAGTTAGTAGCGCCTACGAATAACATACGATAAGGTAACATACCACACCATGCCAGGTTTGGGCTGCAAAGACGCGCGATCGGGCCCTTCCCTGCAAGATCCAAGGAATGCGCGACAAACGTAGGTTTTTGTCAAAGCACCCGGTTTACCGCAGAGACTGCTCTTCTGAGAAGACTTATCATCCTTGCAACTCTACTAATACAGCCTACTAGATACTACTGCTCTTCACCACCACTTTCTAGCTTCTCGAGCTTGCGAGCTCGTTGACGCGGTTGCTTTTTCACGCAGCTAGCCAGAGCAGCTTCTTCTGTCTGCGCGCGATTTCTACCCTCTTCTTCCTTCTAGCAAGATATCTTCACAATTATGAAGCACCTGGCAGCTTCCACTACTCGCAATTTCCGATTCAGCCAAAGCCGCATTGGCATACTCTTCTTCCTCGGCCTTTTGGTCCCGCTATGGTGTTCAAGCGGGCTGATCCCATCTGAGATCCGCAACAATCCAGGAAGAACACTCAAGCAGAAAGTTCTGACTGGTGCTCGCTTGCTCCGAAAGCCAGAGCGGTATTATATCACCGACGACCTCGAGCTCTTCCCGCATCCTCGCGTGCAGGATCACGTTATACATTCGCACCAGCATCCGCTATCTCTCTGGCGCCCTCACAATCAATTCTCAACCGCGCCAGTCAAGCTTGCAAAGCACACTCCGGTGTTCGCACTCGGCACCGTTATACGCGACCCTTCACGCGATCTGATCAACCTCACTTACCGTTCTCTGGCTCAATCTTCGCTCAAGCTATGGCACTGGTTCATCATCGAYGATGGAACCTCGGCGCCCGAGTCGTTGGCTGTTCTGCAGGAGCTCGCAGGATTGGACTCGAGAATCACCATCAACAGTCCTGCAGGCGGGAGTGCAGCCAAGATACTGTACAACCAGATGCTGGACTCTGGAGCCCTCTACGGCGCTATCTTGAACCCATATACAATGTATGAACACACCATGCTCGAAAAATCAGCTTGGGCTCTGGCTTCTGTGACAACTTGGGATGTTGTTGGGCACTTTGAGGGAGGGGAAGATCTGAATGTAGGCGTGCATTCTGGTAAAATCAACTTGGAGGTAGGCGCCTCGAAGGCCGCTGTCTTCATTCGTGCATAGCTAATTTGCAGCGCCCTTCAGGTCAATGCTGTGCCAGATGCTACTGCCTTCCGTCTTGAGGTGCTCAAAAGCACTGGCTGTCACTTTAAATCGTCGAAAAGTCATATCCAGCTCTGGGGGATGTGGTTATGCTTGGCAGATAAAGGGCATTGGGGTGGTGTGAGTCGCGCATAATTAGCTACATGCTAGCAGTAACTAATCTGGATCTTCTCCTATCGAATGTATAACAGACCATCGGCGAAGTAGGAAGCTGGTGAGTCTTTCTGAAATGCTTTACAACCGTCCGAATTCCGGCTGATGTCCAGAGCTTCTTCTGCAGGCCATCAAGCGACTCAGGAACAGATTCCAATCCTTCTGACAGCCCGAAAGGCCGCTTCCCAAGCCTGACCGCCGAGACATGGCCATCTCCCGACATTCACAAGCATGTCGCCCTGGAGCCTATGACTTGGAAGCCGCCTTTCGACAATCCTCTACCTCACCCAACGGGCAAGAGCATAATGATCATCCAAGGCTGGCTACTGGTTGGCGGATCAGAGATGGGAATGCTTGAAATCCTGCGACACTTTGCAGAAAGGGGCTACCGAGTAACGATGGTCCTGACACGCTTCAAGTATCCGGAGGGCATGGCACTCTATTCTCAAGTCTCCCAATATACCAACGATATCCATACTCTGCCTGCCTTCTTGCGCATGAGCGATTTCCCTCGATATATCAAGTACTTGATAGACTCGCGGGGTGTGGAATCAGTGCTCATGAGCAACTCTCAACTTATCTACGAGATTCTACCAGCTTTGGTCGAGCAAACCCCTGGTGTCAGCTGGATCGATTATGTGAGTAATTCCTGCGTTCTGGAAAATACCCTTAACGATTACAGCTGACTCTTCTGAATATACGTACAGCTACACAACGAATCTTTCGATGGCTGGAAGACCGATGGTTTCCCGTCCTTCGCTCTGGTCAACCAGCGCTATCTCGCCAGATCGCTGACATGCTCGAGCTATCTCCGTGACTGGCTTATTGCACGAGGCTACCCTTCCGACAGAGTCGGCGTTGCGAAACTAGGTATCAACATCTCGCGGTTCGACCCAACGGACGATGCCGAGCGGCAAAGAATCAAGGACGCCGTCTTTAAACTCCCAGCTTCTACATTGGTGTTGACTTCTAGTGCAAGACTAGACACGCAAAAACGTCCGCTACTGGTTCCCGATATCCTAGCCGAGGTCAATCGACGACTTGCTGCTAAAGCTGCAGCTGGCGTAGCCTGTGACTCTACCTCAGCAGTTATGTATATGATGGGTGATGGAGCTTTGAGAGATGGACTGAAGGAACGCATCAAGGTCCAGGGCATGGAGAACCATGTTCATATGCTCGGGACTGTCGACGAGCCAGAGACTATTCTACGCGGTAGCGATGCTTTCCTTCTRCCWTCRGCYACCGAAGGSATCTCCCTAGCTATCGCAGAAGCCATGGCCATGAATCTTCCCATTTTCACCTCGTACGCTGGGGGCCTACCAGAGCAGCTGGGCGAGTTGGGAGACGGAAGGGCTAAAGGTGGACGATTRGTTACCCTCACTGGTAACATTACGGAGGAGGTCCAATCGTATGCGGATGCCGTCATGGAACATGCATGCTCCATGCGCAGCATTCGCGAGTTAGGAGCAGCCGCTCGTGAACAAGTCGTYGCGACCTTCAACCAAGATATGACCTTGCAGGCGTTCCCAACAGAATTTGAGGCTGCTAGAAGAACGTATCCATACGAGATGCCCAAATTGTCGGTCCCAGTAAGTATCGTGTGCCAGCTACAGACACCAGAACTGTTTGCTGAGTACCGTAATGTCTTCAACAGAATCCTGCAGCTTATGCCGGCTTGCAGAATATGGCCATTGAAGATGCATTGTATGCCGATATTCACAACACTCACAAGCAACTCAGTCGRGTSAAGCTCACAGGCAAGGCTGGAGAACTACAAAGTCGATGTGCATCGGATACTCCAGCTGCAGAAGAGTGGAAATCGGCRATCTTGAACGAATCAATGTGTGACGGAGATTCTTCGCACAATGAGTGGCTCTTCAAATCGGCGAAGGAGCAGTGTGGAGCCTGGTGTCTCTTCGACCTGCATAGTCTGAAGGCGGACGTATGGAGATATAACGGAAAATGTTTCAAATACTACAGGCACGACGAGCCGGGCGCTCAACCGTGCGCCGACTGGTTCGAGAGCAGGCCTATGGTATCTTTTGTATAATAATCGAAGAGGGGGTGAATCACGAGCTGCTGCATTAGTCGTTCAGGGAGGTAAAGCCGGTACTACCGTAGCAACTGCATTTAGAGGTCTTTCGTCGGATTAGTCGAATTGTTGATGTTGTAACAAGCTGAACACGCATTTTATCGTAATCGAGGTTGTGATGGTCAATTTTATGAACGTTAAAGCTGGTACTCATGATCAGCATGCATGTTTGAGGTCGTGCGCACGCGAACGCATCAGTTTCACGGGAGTATGCTAAACACTGGATGAATATCCTGATACCATCACAAGCCTTCAAGAACACCTTAACACCTGCTTGCGACCGAGAGGCGCCGTCCCAACCTCAGTGACCGCTTCGCCAAAGTCTTGTTCTCGATAGCTGCATAAAGTCATATTCAAGGCTTCTCATGGCGAGCTCTGGGTTTACATCCGCTGTTCCTCCCTTCAGTAGGCCTACCAATGCTCCAGCAAACATCAAGCCAAAAAATCACGCTCTAATGAAGGTTCTGGCTGCCTTGCTCTCCAGCAGAGAGTCAATTCAATTGCGACAATGGAGGGAGAAAGAGAGCAGCAGAACTTGCCAGACTCGACAAACGTTGCCGAAGGGTCGTCCAACAGTACTACGA
>BCII01000015.1:532406-543791 GCA_001972285.1 Erythrobasidium hasegawianum
CTGCAAGGACTGGCCACCCATGCACGACTCAGTAGACCCAGCTACTGCAAATACTCCACAAACATTAAGCCAGACACGAGAAACAACGACATCGCGCCTAGCGCTCCATCTCACTTCGCTCATACAAGCCAGGCCTGCCTCGCTTTTCTTACATGCATATAGTTTGTTAAACTATGATACACTGGTACATTATCGCTAGAAATACTTTACTTGTATTCATAGATTGTTTCTCCCAAATGGGCTCGACCTCTTGCAATCTAACCTCAACCTCAACCTCAACCTCAACAATGTGCACTCGAGACGCGTATCAAGACAAGGAAACGGGGAACAGCAGAATCAAGGAAAACAGCCAGCCTTACGAGGCTTCAAGGGCTCTGCTATAAGTTATCGGCTAGCCCGACCGCTGTCCACATTCAACAAGCGAAGTATTGCTGGCATATTGCTAGTCATTGGCGCTTGTCTGCTACTACTGCAGGATCAGAAGAGCCTCGGTATGTTACAATTTGCTTTGGTCGAGAAGAAACATGGTTGACTGAGCAAGTCTGTCCGCCAGATATCTTCAACCGTCCACTGGCGGATAGCAGGCTTCAATGTCACTTCCAGGCTTCTGACGATCCGCTTCCTGTATACACGCATCCGCAGCAGATTCTTTACTATAATCATCCGACATCGATGCATCGTCCGAAGCATCAATTCCATGATTGCTCTCGCGAAAGGATTTCAGACAATCCAATGCTCACTATCATCACAGCCACAAAGAATCCAGGAGAACATTTCGAAGAGACGGCTGCGAGCGTGCTCTCGCAGAGCTTGCGGAATCTTCGCTGGCTGATCATAGATGATCATACAGAGGATGTTGCCTCTTTGGCTAGGCTACTTCAAGCTGGAAAACGTGATCCGCGGGTGCTTGTGTTACGCAGCAATGCTACGGGAGGCTTGGTCTCAGCGCGAAATCAAGGTTTACAGGCAGTAGCAGAGCGAGCCGATATAAGGGCTCCTTTCATCGCCCTACTAGATGACGATGATATACTCGAGCTTACAGCTTTGGAGAAGGCTGTCTGGATGCTCCTTTCGAATGTAAATTGGTCGATAGCTGGCTATCACTTCGTCAAATTTGGGCACCAGAATACAACCGAAACACGCGGGCTGCATTCAGGGCGTAGCAATTATTTTAGGGTGAGTATCCCGGGAAGACCAAGCAGAAGTCCCCATTCGCTGCGGCACTTGGGTCGCCTCATCTAACCAGCATTCGTCTATGGGTAGGAGAACTACATTGCAAATTCGGCGGTCATCAGATTCGCCGACATTGGCGACTGCAGATACGATACCAGCTTCGCTACGGGCGGCGAAGATTGGGACTTCTGGCTTTGCCTGGCCGAGAAGGGTCATTGGGGTGGGACTCTACCAGAATTGGCATATTGGTAGGTCCACCCATTACAGCTGTGCAGTCGTAAAAAGTTTCGCCGCTGAGTACTCCTCAGGTACCGAGTGAACGATCCAAACTTTCGGAAAACTCGATGGGGCAATACCTTTTCCGATCGACAAGGTCACGATGCCCTTATCGAACACATCAAACACAAGCATGACGCTCTGCATGATCACCTCGCCAATTTCGCTGCAGGACACATCCTGCCTTCACAGCCTCTCGAGCCTGTCTCCTGGCACAATCGCTTCGAGAACACAATGGTCATGACTGGCTCGCGTAGCAGCCTTCTGTTCGTCTTACCTTGGATGGCAATGGGCGGCGCCGATATTGGCGCTCTACGCATGCTGGAAGTGTTAACCGATGAAGGTTTTCGCGTAACGGTAGTATGTACTCTGTACGACCCGCCCACTAGCATCGTACTGCAGCCGCTCTTCATGCAATGGACACACGACATTCACATACTCCCTAGCTTTCTTCGGGCGTCAGACATGGCTCCATACATCGCTTATCTGGCACGCAGCCGATCTATAAGTACCGTGCTTTTCAGTAACTCGATGCTGCTCTACGATCTACTGCCTGTGCTGAGGGAAAGGCTACCGGCATCGACGGCTTTCGTTGACTACCTTCACAATGAGAGCGAGGATTGGAAGTCCGGAGGCTATCCTCGATACTCCGTGCTGTACCAGAGATACATAGATAGGACGATTGCGTCTTCCGAATATCTGAAAGACTGGCTGGTACAACGAGGTCATCAGGAAGCCAGAATAGGCGTTGTGAAGCTGGGAGTCGACTTGGAGGAAACAAGGAGAAGTAACAACCGCTCCAGCGCTCAATCAGAATTGCGCAAAGAGCTGTACAACATCACGTATCCTGCAACGGTCATCCTTACGGTCGCTCGCATCGATACACAGAAACGTCCCTTACTCATACCTGAGATCATATCTCAGCTACTCTCAAACTATGGCTTCACGTCTTGTGGCAAGCCAAGCGACTCCTCCCCCGAGAAATCGCTCTTTATGGTCATGGTTGGCACAGGCCCTCTAAATTCTCAGCTGGAAAAGGAGATTGCCAGGCTCGGCTTACAAAACTGCATATTCCTAGCAGGGATCCAAGGGGATACTACGCCATACTATCTGTCGGCCGATATGTTTCTTCTGCCCTCTAGCCACGAGGGGATTTCGGTAGCAGTCAGCGAGGCCATGGCAGCCGGCCTACCCGTAGTCGCTACACATGCAGGAGCTCTACCAGAACAGCTCGGTCGAGCGGATGACCCTTTGCGAGCAGGCGTACTTGTAACTGCTTCTGTCCCAGAGGACGGCTTGCCGGTTGCCAAGGATTACGCGATTGCTCTGTCGAGTCTACTCAACAACACGGAGCAAATACAGCGCCTGGCAGCAAACGGCATTGAGCGGACTCGAGAGATGGATTGGCGGAAATCGCTCAAGGCTTTGGTGCCAGAACTGGAAGTTGCCCATCGCGCTCGTGAAAGGCCAAGGTCGCGGAAGGAACTGGAACAACTGCCTCATCCTGCAGCCGAATTAGCGACGCAAACCCAGTTGCACGAATTTTTCAAAGCCTTCGACCTCAAGAGAACTCAGCAAAGACTGGCAGATTGGTAGACGTAGGAGCCGGCTCTCTTTCGAATACCATCACCACCAGGTCGCCCAGCAGTGTCAGCGCATCTGCACGTCCAGACGGAGTTTTCCGCAGCGCAAGATGGCAGTCGGATCATCCACGATGCCGCGCAGATCAGCTACCACACATCCTGGTGTCTAGCTCGTGCCATAGCACCACTCATACCATCGCCTGGCTCAACTACTTCCATGTTGCAACAAGTACCGCACGCGAAGCCGGCTCGGTCTTACAAGCCTCTTGAGTCCGTGGTCATTGTTCGCAACACGCCTTTTTACCGGACGGCCACAATGTCTGCTAGATACTTCAGGGCTAGTTCCTGCGCTTCTGTGGGAGAAGTAGCAAGCCGTGCTAATTGGCACTCCGACGTCCAGGAGTGATAGTAGGCGGACAATTTGCCGATGCGATTGTCTACGATAATGTGTGGGATGCCAAGCAGAATGCCTAAAATGTGTCCTGCAAGATAAGCCACTTTAGCCGTTCGTCAGCGCATGTCGTCTCCTGCTAAACTGACCATGAAGACGATCCAAGATTACTACCCGACCTTGTCGCAGAAATTCGGCACCATGTTTGAAGCGTTCATAAGCTAAGCCGTCCAAACTGTAGTCGTCCTTCTGCCGTACTCGATACTTCCGGTCAAACCAGTCCTCTTGTATGACGGTTACATTAGTGGGCCAAATGAGACTGTCTGGCCACCCTTCTCCTTCTGTATCCTTCCTATGGAACAGGAGGCTGCCGCCAGAATTCATATTCAGCTGGTATAACTCAGGGCAAATTCGCACTTACATATCGGCATTAGAGGAAATCTCGGAATTGAGATGCGGTCTGAAGCCAATCATGAAAGCTGCATCCGGCGAGCTGTCCGTTCCATCAGCTGACAGCCGGTTGCTTTGGGTACTGGACGAAGACGTACTATCTGACATCGATGCCCAAAGGCTGAAAACGCTGGCGGGCAAAGTCTTCGCTTGGTCTGTCGCGAACAAACAGCTCGATATCATTGTGCGCTGCTAGTATCGAGGCAACAAGGCCTGCGTTGGTGTCAGACTCAAAGTGAACAGATTGGGGGAAGAAACGAATGGGTAACTCGGGAAACGCTTCGATGATTTCGAGGCGAGGTTTCAGTTCCCACATATAGAGATCGCCGAAATTCCCGCCGCCATGAAGGAGAATGATGAGGTCTGGGTACTGCTCGAACGCGGACCGGAGATCTTCCTGCCGGTATCGCTTCCAGGTCGTCTCGTAGACTGTCACCCTCCCCAGCGCTGCCAATAGAATCTTCTCCCCAAGCCAGATTGCCGCATCTCCCTTATTCTCGTGATCCGGATGGCCAAGAAGAGCTATGTGCTGATGACCTTCAAGGGAGGTTTCGAAAGCAGCAAGGAGTGCCTCTTGTTGGCGTCTGACCGTCTCTTGACAGCCCTTCGGCAATCTGTTGGGTCACTTGGTCAGAGAAGCCTGCACTCTGCAGGTCACCCTTACGGCGAGAAGTGAGCATGGAACAAGTCTTTGGAAGGAAGCGGACGAGACGCGTATACGACCAGCACAGCCAGAATGGCGAGGACAGAGAGGAAAATGAGGCCTTCGGATGCCAGAGTCAGCTTATTGAAGGCTTAGATGACCTGACAGGCAGCGCACTTCGGGTCAGGCCCGTACGAGGAGACCACCAATCTTTTGTGTTGTACCTATCAAATGATTGCAGAGGCTGCTCCTCAGCTCCCAGACGTAGCCCTCCAGATCTTAGACGCGATGAACCTGCCGTTTGAGATTGCTCTTTGCTGCTTCGGTTTCCTGTATCTTGTGTGGCCCGTTTCTGCCTACCATGCGGCGCATCAGGGAGCCAATCAAGCCGATGAGCTTCGAGTAAGAGGCAATCGTATACGTATAGTCGGCGAAGGGAGAGGCAGAGCTCCAAATCTACGCGAAGTAAGGCGTCGACCTCCCAAATGTCTGGCGCAGGCGGTCGCTCTGACACGCAGTATTGTGGTAAGTAGAAGACTAATGCATCTGTCCTCGATATCAAAGCACGGCATGCCAGTCCCTGCCATATTTTGAAATCTCGAAAACCTCGTCCGCATCATGTCGAGATACCGCTCCTACTTTCTTCCATGTGCGACTGTGGCTCTACTATTGTGGACGCTCTGGCCAGCTCCGGTCTCCAAGTCTAACAAGGAGGCAATTCTGACAGTGTTGAGCTCCGGCATATACCTTCCGGGTAGGTTGCAGCCTTCCAATCCTTGAACTAGGATCTTGGCGTTAATGTGCAATTCTTTGTACAGGAGCCCTCGTCCTCGCCTGGTCGCTTCGTAACCAGTCTCGTAAAAGAGATCTCATCGCGGTGGTGCCCAGAGGCACTCTCATGCAGAGACACCTGGCTATGCTTTCCGAAGTCGGATGGACAGTTCGGGAGGTCGATACAATGCCTCTACCTTCAAAACATCCAGGCGATCCCAGATTCGAAGATATGCTGGATAAGCTATATGCTTTTGTGAGCAGCAAACGTAGATATGCCTGGAGTGTTCGCTCTTGCTGAGCTCAATGAATGAATGATCGATCAGGAAATGCAGCAGTACGATATCATCGGCCTTATCGACGCAGATGCCTACGTACAGAGCAGCCTGGATGAGGCATTCGATCTATTCTCGATGTCCACCGCACCCTTCGCTGCATCCCTGGCTCGTACGCTTGCCATATACAATCAATCCCAGCGGTCCTGATTGGCTTTCATATCGACAGCTACCGCACGGGAGAGCGCATTCACTCAAGATCACTTCGCCGGCCACTTTAACGGCGGTTTCATGCTTCTTAAACCCAATACTACGACATTTCGTGTCCTACGCACCCTATCGGCAAATGCGTCGTACTACGATGTGAGACTTGCAGAACAGGTCCGCGATAACGGCATTGTGTAACGGGAATGGAGTAGCTGACGATCGGGTACCACAGAGTCTGTTGAATCAGTACTTCCAGGGACAGTGGCTGGGTCTCCCTGGGGGTTTCAACTTGCTGTATCGCTTCCGAGATCGACCATATTACTGGGAACGCTTGCGGCCGTCCGCTTCGATCGTACACTTCGCAGGCCTCGAAAAACCTTGGCACGATTGTGAACAGGACGTAAATCTCTGCGCAGGCCTCCATCCGGAGATACACAATTGGAGGAAACTGTTCAGGCAGGTATATAGGTCACTACGCTTTGATCCGAGCGATTTCAGTGGGGAGGAAGAGAGTATGCATTATACGCTTTCTAAG
Organism: Erythrobasidium hasegawianum; assembly: GCA_001972285.1. Classification (NCBI taxonomy): domain Eukaryota; kingdom Fungi; phylum Basidiomycota; class Cystobasidiomycetes; order Erythrobasidiales; family Erythrobasidiaceae; genus Erythrobasidium; species Erythrobasidium hasegawianum. The sequence continues at coordinate 538,711 of BCII01000015.1, forward strand.
CTTTTAGATGCGGGTTAGCGCCGCCTCAGACCTCTTGAAAGAAGATGATCCACGACAACCCGCAAAGCCTCATCCTCTATATGCTCTTCACGTCTTCATTCTACCATTGCATCAAGCGATGAGCCCTCAGGTATCTCGTACCAAATACCTTCGTGTGCAAGTCACATACAACACTGTGAAACCCAGCCCCGGAAGCCCAAGACCGCCTAGTATACCAATTTTACAATGGCAGCAAGGGCTGCAGTTTCATTCGCCAGCGGTGGACGGCGACGTCCTTGCAGTGCTGCATGCAGAGCAACCGTATTTCGGCCATACCAACTATTCCTAAGGCTCCCATCTAATACCAGCATCTTGTAATTGGGTTGCAAGATTGGGTTGCAAGATCTCTGCGCGGTATTTGCTCGACTCGAAAATTCCCTGTTCGATCTGGCCAGTCGATGGAATAAAATCCTGATAACACATCACTTCCCCTTTCCTAATGCGCCAATTATCTGCATTGTCGGTGTCTGTAGAACATATAAGTCAACACGCGGACGGAATGATGTGTAGATCTGCTCGCACGGTTGAGTTTGTCCAGACAATCCTGCAGCGAGCGCTGAACAAAGTCTAGGATGATACGTGTCAAAAGCGAAGCATTGTGTGCAGTATGCAAGGCACGTCCAGACTTACGAGCTATCATTAAAGGCTCTCGGATTACAGGATCAATGAATGAGTCTGCGCCTTGCACCTCGATACCTCCCTGGGCATTCCGCATGTCTTTCGGAGAATCCGCCAATCCGGCATATAGCCGATCATACAATGGGACGCAGATGTGGGGACCATCCATTCTGGCTGCAAGCCCCTCTGGCGTACCGCGAGCCGCATACTGCCCAATATCTGTTCAGTGCCGTATTTGCAGATTCCTCTGCTTCAAGCACTCACCTTTCCTGGCCCTTGTTCCTTGACAGCAGCTGTTCTATACTGAATAGAATCCAGCACAGACTGCAGCGAGTTTTCCACCAGTCCTATATTGGTGAATACCCCATTGCGAGATAGGAGCAGACACCGACTTGCCAGCAGACTGGGCTGCATGAGGTAATCGTGCAGAGGGAATTGATATTGGCCAGCGTCGATTCGTTTGGGTTGACTGGCCAAGGGATACAGTTGGGCGAATTGTAGATATTCGTCTACGTCGAAATGGAAAAGCCACTTTGTTGTATTGCCATAAGTCGCTTGACAATGACTTAGAAGGTCGCGGTGGAATGTGTTGCGGTCTCTGTGAACACCCTCTGCATAGGTCGATGTGTGAAGCGTGACCAATCCGCGTTCGATATATGGCAGGAGGAGCCTCGTCGTAGCAGGCGAGCTTTTATGATCGTACAAGTAGAAATGCTGCACGCCTCTGACACTCGGTGTCAGTTTATCGCGTGAACCTCGCATGTAGAAAGGAAGACCCACATCAATCGGTGATAGGTGAGCCATTCGTCGAGATAATCGTCTTCCCAAGCTGCTATGGCACACATAGATACATTGTGCGATTTCCACCCGTTGCGGTCAGCTTGGTAGGTCGGAGTTGCATCGAGAATCTCGAGGGCTAGGCTTTCAGGCTTCTGTGTTCGACTAAGAAGGCCAGCAGGCGATTGCCATTGCCAGTGGACCAGAGAACTCGCCAGAACCGCCAAAATACCTATGCAGCCGATCCTCCATTTGAAGCGCGACGAACTGGAAGCTGAAGGCACTGGGCCAAGTGGTTCATAGCGGCCAGACATATTATGAGAAGAATTGGGATGCTTTGATGCCAGCAGACTGATGCAGTAGTACTGGAAGCGTATTATTATCCGGAGGTTTTTTACTCAGCTAATTTAAGACATTCTCCAGAATTGGCTGAGCTGTCGTGGAAAATACACACATGTCTTGCCGAGGAATGAAGAGGTAAAGCGCAGTCCTCCTAGCAACCTGAAGTTACGCGTAAAGGTTGTATCTCAAGCCAGCTGCAACAACAAGTCATGATCAGGACGCGTTTGCCCTGTCGTGATCTTACATATATCTTACCTAACAGCTCTTGTGTTTCGGAGCGCCAAAAGCTCGGACTGAGATGATGGTACATAGCGTATGTTCTGCATAAGGAAGGGATTTTGCTTCTTCTAGTCCCCAAGAGAACGCGTCTAAGCGCTCGGCAGCACTTGTCTTCTGAAGTCCGACTCATGCTCCGCGCTGTCATGAATTCCCTTGCTGTCGCCTTGTGGACACTTGTACCACAAATTTCTATATGATGATTAGATGCAGCGCTTACCTACATCTGACTGCGACAGCAAGACATTCCCTGTAGCATATCACGCATGAGCAGCTGAATACGCAGTCGAATGACGAGTTCTGACTACCCAAAGAAGCTACGGGGCGGTAGGGGTGGTAGCGCTGGGCTAACGTGTCCGGGCGGCGTATAAGGCACGAAACCTTGACGAGGCTCCTTCCCATGGGGACTCAGCCTTTGCCAACAGATCCCTGCAATATCTTTTGCGCTCGGTTGGGTAGCAGAGTATAATGGGTTTCTCCTTCAAATATCTCCAGCACACTATCCGCAAGGACACCAGAAGCGTTCTTGGCCATTTCCAACGGTATGTGTGAATCCAGCTCTCCATACCACAGCTTGATGCAAGGTAAGGTTATATCTTCCAGCTTGAAGCCCCAATCAGATGCCATGAGCTTGCATTCTTGAGCCATGCCTTTGGAGCCTTGTCTGAAAGCTTCTCTTTCATTCTCAACGAGTATGTCAATTCCTCGTTTGTTGTCTGCGAGGATCCGTTCGCTCTCTGGAGACTCTCCGTCGAAGTTGGCCAGAAAGAGATCTCGCATCACTTGTGCGTCTGCAGTCCTGGCTACGTTGCCGATGAGCGTGTCTATAATCTTCTCGATAAGAAACTCAGGTAGACAGATTGTAAAGAGGTTGAGTAGATGACGCTGAAGACCTGCGCCTTTGATCCCGAGTAGCCAGGGAGCGACCAATCCCACGCCTTTGACTCTATGTCTAGGTAAGAGCTTTGCACACGTCAAGGCATAAGCTGCTCCTGCCGATGTCGCAAGCAGATAGGACCCTTCAATACCCAGGTGATCTAGCAAAGCCACGACATCCCTGGCGTAGTCGATGATCTTTCGGCTTGGATACGGAGAAGAAAGACCTATACCAGGCCTATCGGGTGATATCACTTGCAACTGTAGAGATGATGCAGCCGAATGCAGTTGAGCAGCCTCCAGTCTGGATCCAGGCATGCCATGAAAATAGACGACAGAGTCTGTAGCGTGTGCTGATCCATATGTTGCATAGCCTAGGGTTCTTCCATCTTGTAATGTGAAGGTCTGGTCTGCAATATCCGCCATATCGCTGGACGGAATATGCCGGCTTCCACAAGGTCTCTGACGCTACTTCCAGCCTGTGTTATTCCGGAACTGATACCGCCGTCGTAGCTGACAGCAGTCAGGCCTGACAGCAGCTATCCAGTCCAGGAGCCGCTGACGCTGGCGGAAAACAGACGATGTTTTGGTCTCCTTGCAGTGAGGATTGCCTGGTCTTGTAGGAGTGCAAGGTCGATATCAGTACGCAGCAGCTTGTCAAGAAGATATTGATGCATGAGGTTGAAAGATCCATTGCAAGAGCATTCTTCTTTGTTGATCGAGGGCAAGTGCCAATTGCAGCAGGCAGAGAAGAGGCACCAGTGTACTACTATACATCACACGACTATTGGCTCTCTCTCTGTGCTCTCTAAAGTCAGCCTAACCAATGATGAGCTTCTCCTCTCCCTCGGCAAACGAGTATTCTGGGACTTCCAGATTCAGAGGAGCTGGGCCTCTTCTGATCCTTCCAGAAATATCATAATGCGAACCGTGGCAGGGGCAGTACCATCCACCGTAATCACCGGCCTCTCCGATGGGCACACAACCCAAATGAGTGCAAACTCCCAACATGACTAGCCATTCTGGCTTCTGCGTTCTATCACTGTCCTTCTGGGGATCCCGTAATGACTTGACATCCACTCCGTTGGCCTCGTCAATCTCGGACTTTGTACGATGTCGGATAAAGACGGGCTTGCCTCGCCACTGTTTGAAGATAAAGCTGGTCAGCAAAGACCCTAGGAAGTGCGGCATATCATGTACTCACCTTGATGATGACGTTCTTGCCCTCAGGGATTGAATTCATGTCGACTTCTACCTTTGCGAGCGCAAGTACGTCCGCCGACGCCGACATGTTCTTCAAGAAGTCGGATACCAGGGATTTGGCTCCAGCAGCAGTGATAAGACCCATTGTTCCGATTGCAAAGTACGAGAAACCCTTGCTGCTCGATTCTGATACGCCTTTGGTGTACTTTGTAAAGTTGGGGACTTGGGATGCGTGCGAGCCGATATCTTTGGCCAGAGGTGTGCGTGGGACATGCTCGCCTTGTGCTTTTGCGATGTTGCTTCGGGAAGAGGTGGAAAAGAGTCTTTGGTTGTAGGCGCCGGCATTGGGAAGAGCTGAGATGCGTTCAAGATTGGCAGAGTGACGGGGGAAAGAGCTTGGTTAGGGAAACATTGCAAGAAGCCAGCAGTTGACTGATAAGCTCACCATTCATTGGAGTTCTGACTCGCATCTGGCCCGATGGTCCTACGCTGATATTGACGCTCCATTTGGGGACGGTCAAGTCTGCCCTGTGAATGGGCGATGGGCCATGGTCGTGACTGCCCATTTCGCCATGATGCCCGCCAGAGAGAGCCTTCAAGTTGATACCCTTTGCTACGGGGACGCCAAAAGCATTGGCGCTCACCGTTGGGGTGAGGTTGTACATTGTGCGCGAAACCGAGCTGAAGCGGGAGAGCGACATGGCTGCAAGCGCACACATCGTCAGCTTCATTGGCACCAATTCCCTCGCATCTTGGGCGTCGCCATTTCCTACCTGCTTTCTTCGCCTGAGTTTTTGGGTATCGATTCGAGGGAGAAAGTCCAACTTTTGACGGAGATCCAGCCACTCCAAGACCAGTCAATTCAATTGCGACAATGGAGGGAGAAAGAGAGCAGCAGAACTTGCCAGACTCGACAAACGTTGCCGAAGGGTCGTCCAACAGTACTACGA
>BCII01000015.1:548601-605214 GCA_001972285.1 Erythrobasidium hasegawianum
ACATTATCGCTAGAAATACTTTACTTGTATTCATAGATTGTTTCTCCCAAATGGGCTCGACCTCTTGCAATCTAACCTCAACCTCAACCTCAACCAATCAGATCATCGCCAAGTGACAAGTTGGGCTCGACGTCTACAGATCATACACAGGATTCGAGAGCACATCTCATATGATATCGCAATCAGTCGCAATCCAGACATGCCTGGAAAGACTGCAGCTTTCCGGGTTTCAGCCCAAGCACAGGTTCTGATGTCTCGCGGTTGGAGGCTTCAACAATGGACTGCTATCAACCTCGCGCAATGATCTGAACTGATCTGCTGATTCTGAGAACTGAAAATCGTAATACAGCAGTCCTCACCACGAACTCTGCCGCCATCGCTACACCCATTCATACTTTCCGAACCCAATCCTTTCGTTATGACCTCTGCTGTGTAGAATGGGCAGCCTTGGCTCAAAGACCTTCTCGCTACCAGGCTCATGCTGCGAGTTGTCCTTGAGCCTCCACGAGTAGGCCGGGCGCTTGAGATTGTGGTCGTCTAGATACTTCGCTCCGAGTTTACCGGCAGCTACGCCTCCTAAAGCTGCATTGACAGCTCCTCCAGCCACAAGGAATGGCCCGCTAACCAGAGCTCCGCCCAAAACCCTCATGTCCTCTTGGACTGTGGCCTCAAGATCTCCTTGCTTTTTCTTCCTTGTCTCCGCAGGTTGAGCTGAAAATGCACTGTGTAGGCCGCCAACGGTTGCTCCCGCAAAGATCCCAGCTACACTCCCGCACTTTCTGCCGACTTTCTTCGGGCCAGCAGTTCCCATCCCAGCTGCCTTACCGAGGAAGTTGCCGTAAGCTAGACTGTTCCGTGCATAACGCTCCTTTCTTTCCGCAGAGAGAAAGGGCTTCTTCGTGCTAGGCTTTGGATCATCTGGCAGGTTGCGGCTGGCCACACCGGTGTGGGCGCTGGCGACCGAGTTGCTTCTTGATGCTTTGGCAGACATCTCGTACTTGTATATCTGGAGCGAAGTGTACGAAGACAAGGAGACACGGCTACGTATGCGCTTGACTGTCTCTGCTGGCGGGAGACGACAAAGGGCTGTTTTGCCCTTGTGCTTGCGACACAAGACTAGCCAAAGGTAAGTCCAGACTAGGACGCAAGGACCAGGAAGCAAGCTGGACGAGAGGAGAGGCCACAGGGAAGGTTGGAAGAGGAGAAGTAAAGCTAGTAAGGAAGCCATGGCTGCGTGGTCCTTGCGTCAGCGAACAAATGGGCAAATGGGAGGCCTTAAATTTCTCACTCTAAGAGAAACAGAGCTGTATCAGCAGCATGACCGGGAACGCCGACATGCGGAGGCCGGCTCTTCTTAGCTCGCAAAGATGATATTCAAGCCTTTGTACTTGACAAAAGCGAAAACGGCAGCTAAGCTAGCGACTGCATTCACCAGGTCTAACTGTACTATCGCCCAAAGCCAGAGGGTACCCAGGGCAGGACATCGCCGCATGACTGGTATAGAAGGAAGGCAGAAATAGGCGTAAGACTACTGTATCTGTCACAGCAGCGGTATATACCGTCTGAGGGGATAACCACCTACCTCGCAGATATGAAGCTTTGTTGACTAGGTAAACCATGTAAGAGCCTCCTATTGCCGAAAACCCAAACAGGCTTATCTTCGTGAGGATATTGGAGGGATAATGAGAGGTGACATATAGGACAAAGATAAGTCCTGATGGGAGTAATGAGCCATCGTCAGCTTTGATGGGTGACTAGCTCGTCGTATAAGCGACATACCTGGCAAGACATCCATGGCTCGTCCTAACTCTCCTTTGAAAGTCACATCCTGGCCATATTGCGCGTGTATCATCATGTCCCTGTCGTATACATCAATCACTGTCCTGCTCATTGTCAAAGGCGGTTCTGTGAACATACATGCAAAGCCAAAGCGTCCCGAACACGACAGTATAGAGAAACAGACGGAACATCTCCTCGCCAAATTCAGATATCTCAGGACCGTCTTCTTCTTCTTCGAGGTCCTCGGCCTCTTCTTGCGCGTGGACTTCGGGTTCAGCGTCATCTTGGCCCGACTCGTTGTTCAAAAGCGATGCCTCATCGCCGTCTATGAGCTCGACTAGCTTTTTGGAAGGTGTTGTGGATGATGCACTGCGCTTCGTTTGCATGGATGCATTCAGGGCGTCCAGCTCGCTTGGCCGAACGATCTTGTAGGCCTTGCTATCATTGCGCGAAAGCTGGCCATTCAGCACGTTCGTTTGATCTATAATCTTGAATATGTTTTCTTGATCCAGTCCGTCGGTACGCGTAGCTCGTTGTTTGCCTTTCGACATGTCAGCTTTGAGGCAAGGACAGAGTGTTGTCGAAACTGGTTATGCGATACTGTGTTGCTTGGGCTATCTACACATGCGAACTGCGCTATACTATTGGACCTATTACGCTCTCATCAGAGCAGTAACGACATGCCCAACTTTCATGGCCTTCAAGTCGGTGTACGTTTGCCCAGTACCGATGAAGAAGATGGGTTGTCCAGTGACATATGTCATACTGAGTGCTGCTCCGACCTTTTCGATGCACAGTCGTTAGTATCTGTTCGCAGCCTAGCAATCCAGCTAAAAAGACGCACCTTATCGTCGATTATGTCCATCTTGGTCAGGATCATTCCGTCAATACCTCTTGCTTTAGCGTTACTGACTCCCGAGAAGTCGCGGAGAGACCGGTTGAACTTTGTAAGTTGGTCTACTGCTTCGTTACCCACGACAGCTTCACCGACAAACAAGATCTTATCGGGATTATTGACGGATACGAGCTAGGAAGAAGAACGCATTTAGCTATTGAACATGTGGAACAGACGACTAGCTGACATACTTTGGCAAGAGCTCGCATGAGTGGCTCGTTGTCTTGCATCCGCCCAGCTGTGTCGATGAGGACTACATCGAAAGCGTTTTCTTTGGCTGATTGTGGAGCATGCATCAGCAGCTTGTCCCATGTAATGTAAATGCGGCTACGCACCGTGAGCAATGGCATCCTTAGCGATACCAGCTGCATCTTTACCGTAGCCTTTTTCAAATAGCTCAATCCTGCCTTCGGCTTTCGTATCATCACCGTACCCGTCGTCCGTCATGACCTTAAGCTTGCCAAGATTCTTGACATGAACTCGCAGCTGCTCTACTGCTCCGGATCTGAATGTATCGCAAGCGGCGATAAGGACACGCAGCCTGTTCTGCAAGAGCCAGAAGGCGACTTTACTGAGATTGGTGGACTTCCCTACTCCGTTGACTCCGACGAAGGTGATTGTGTAAGGATTGACAGCGGACCCTCCAGAGGCAGCTGCCTGACGCTTGCGTGTGATGTCGAGCAGGATGTCCGTGCTTGTTTTGCTTGTCAAGACTCGGGTTAGACTTGCTTCCAGTGCTCTTCTGAACTCCGCTTTCACTCCTCCATCACCAAAGCCAGCCGTCTTCTTTCCTACCAGGCTTTGCCCGACCGAGTCGCACACCTTATCTGCGATATCTCGAGCGACATTCTTGTTCATGAGATGCTCCCGCATAGCGTTCAGAACCGGCTGAACATCGGATGCTGCGATGGTCTTGCTAGTAAAGCCTGCAGATGTACCCAATCTCGAGAAGAACGACGAGAACGCCGATTTGCTTGAGTTGGCAGATTTGCCATTTGACGTCGAGAGCTGAGCAGCAGCCAAAGAGGACAGTATACTGTCATCATCTTCTCCGTCTGCGGATCCGCGCTTATCGCTGTACTCTGCAACTTCATAAAAGCCATTCTGGTCCCGCTTGCCCATTGCAGTCGTGTCAACAAGCGAATCGATGTGGCTACTATCCTCTGGCGCGATATCTTGAGATGAAAAGTCCAACGAAACCATGTCTTTATCGCTGACTTTGCCAGAGTCGTCCCATTTTCGAGCGGATTTCGAGGGTGTCGCTGATCTTTTGGGCGTCCCTTCGGTGCTTTGATGAACAATTAGTCCAATCTTCAGTGACTTGAGTAGAATCATACGTACTCGGACGCTTCGCTTGCAGAACTGGCTCCTCCCTTCTTTCCCACCTTCGCACCCCTTGGGCTCGGGGAGAGTCTTGCTTTGTTTCTAGCTTTGAGCGCAGCGATGTTCCTGGCTATAGCCTCCGCATCTACAACTTTGCCGTCGCTTGGCGAGAGGGTAGGAGTAGTTGCTCCGTCAGATTCGGCAGAAGCAGCCGCGTCGCTTTCTGACACTCCAGCAGGGGGTCCACCGAGTTTCTGCCCTCCTCCTCGACGCTGATTCTTGGATGCTTCTAGCTCCAGCTCTCTGACAAGCTTGGTCACGATTGCATCCCAGCCTTTCCACAAGCTGGCCCAGTCCAGAATGTGCTGTCTTCCGGCAGCTTCTGCGTTTGTAATAGTTCGCACAGTGTCTCCGAACATGTTGATGAAAAGCGTCTTCATCGTTTGCAGCAGTTTCTCCAAAAAGCTGAGATGCAGGATCCGCGGCCAGACGACTACGAAGATGAGCCCAAGGTCGTTTGCAAGTGTCCACATCAGAGATTGACTGTCTTTGTCGTATCTGCTGCATTCTCCGGCGCTTGCAGCCTGCTGGCTGCTAGAATTGCTGTCATTTAGGAGAACTTGCTGGACGAGCGAGCTGATGGCAGCGCCTTGGTCTTTGCTGTTGGCGGCGCTTCCATACGACTTTGTCCAGAGTACCAATCCAGAAGATGTGCTGATGGAGATCTCGTCAAGAGCAGCCATGCTCCCGGTAATATGCCAGTAGGTAGGAACAAGACAGCGGGTGCAAGTGCGACTGAACTCTATGATTGTGAAGACTTTGATGAGGTGATTTCAACCATAGCAAGAATGCACCACACATTGTCTGCGGTCGGTCCGAGAATGCAGTCCCGGCTGGGAGATTGACCAATTCATTGCTAGACATATGCAACATCTGCTGATACATTGGAGGAAGAGCCGTGTACTGCCATCCCATACTTCTCAAGAGAAAGACGAACCTGAAAGCGAATTACCTCTAAAGTCGTATCCGCATCTACTCTGGAGATTGCTCAACTTCGTCTCCATTGACGGAGCTCTCCACTTGAAACAGATTAAGACACAGTCCAATGCGATGGAAGACTGAAATTACCAGATCAGCGCCTCCGCAATGCACCAGCACAGCCTAACACCATGACTTACCACTTCGCACACTTTCCCGTACCTCTGAGCTCATGTCCCTTGCCAGCAAGTCGACTGTCAGAGGGTATAATACGGATATGTGCTCTTGCAAAACATTGTCATCCCATGAGCAGATGCCTTGGAGTACTTCGGCCACGACTGGCGTCCACGCCGAGATATTCCGCGCCTGAGACTCAGAGTCCAGGGCAATGAAGCCTTCCAGAATGTCAACTCCCAAGCTAGCACACGACAAATGTGACTCAGCTTTGCCGGATTCACAGGAATGTAAGGAGTAGCTACTCACGGTAAGAATGCTTGAATAGTCTCTCCGCGTTTTGCGACGTGGTCCGGCCGCGAGTCGGAGTACATTCTGAGCAGAACGTTCACCAACGTTGCAGCGCTTGACGATTCTTGCTTTAGCAGATTTGGCAGTTGCTTCATGAAGCCAACCTTCCAGAGTGCCATTCGCAGGTCTTTATCCGCATTGAAACGCTTGGCAAAGCGGTACGAATTATCGAGCTCCGCCATCAAGCGTAGGAGATCTGCCGGCGGTATCGTCATATAGACCTCTTCATTCTGTAGGAGTTCATGCGCAGTCTCGATGAGCAATAGCTGCAGTACGCATTTGACTATGATTTGACGGAAGATTCGCCGCCGTTCCGTGAAGCCAAGCTGCCTGGTAGAACTGGTAGGATCGGGTGTCGAGAGTGCCGGATTGGATAGAGGTGTTGGATGTACGAATCCATTCATATTCGCTAGATACATATACAATCAGCCTGTGCAGACATAGTCGGGATGAGGAAGTCTGTACCTGTACTTTCAGACGGGCTCTCAGGCGCATCGGGATCCAGCGGCATGCGAAGATTCTCGTCAAAGAGCTGTCCAGCTGTGGTAGTCTGGAAGAGTTGTACGAAAGTGGAAACGATCTTCTCCCACAGAGGAGGAGTGAGCTTGCGGACATTCGACTCGAGCAGTCGCTGCAGGCACGATGTGCCTATCCGCGCAAGTGTATCGTTTTCTATTCGAAGCAAAATGGTCAGTCAATCCTCCTCAAGCAGACGTGCAATTCAGTTACCTTGGCAGATGCACTCTACAAGTAACCGGAGCAGGGGATCCAGCATTCGGACTAGGGTGTCGAAGTAGTGAGCGAAGAGGTCGACTAGATCTCGAAGAGCCTGGATCATGGTCGTCGAGAGCCAAACACTCATGTCCTCGTGCGTGCTAAAGCGCGATACATCTGATCGCGATCGCAGGACAGCAAAGATTGGGAAGAGGACTTCTTTGCAGACAGAGTCCCAGAACTCGGCAGGGAACGTATGACCATACCGCTTGAGCGTTTCGAAGAGATAATCAAGCGCCCTGACGACCGTACATTTAGCAGATGTCGCGGCGCTTCGTAATCGCGTGCGTGAAGTGGACGTACCGCTTGCGAACCTCCAGGTCTTCGCCGTTCATGATGATATCGTAGAAGCCGAAGAGAACAGGAAACCAGAAGCGCGTCATTGGATCATCCACTGCACCTTCTTCGATCTTGGGCGGCCCGGCATCTGTTATAGGACACTGAGGACTTTTGATCATTTGTGGTATCAGCCCTCGCAGCATTTCGATGGCGTGCAGGCTGATCTTCTGGTATTTGCTGATCTTGCAGAAGTCGGTGATGCACACAGCTAGGTCGGCGAATGAGCCATAGGTCACAATCAGTGAGAAATGATCTCGGTTGAGACGCTTCGCAATCTCGAAAGCCTGATTCGCGACGCGTTCTGCACGAAACCTGTCAATGATGCGGGTCTGCAAGCCGTGTTCTGGACCTTAGCCCACCTGTCGTGACCTTCGAGGCTGCACAAAAGACTCCAAACATCGTACGCCAGCCTGACCGCAAATTTTCCACTCGAGCCTGTATCATTTGCTGCATGCATTGCAAGATCATGTCCCGCACGTCGGGGTTTTTGTTGTGGATCATTGCATATTCGAAGGGTTTAAGGAAGTCCTTTTGGAAGTTGAAGTTCGTTAGTTCCTGCTTCTCCAGGAATCGCATAGCCAGCTGACGAAGCGAGTCTAGAGCCAGGAAGCTGACATTCGCGTTGGTGTGGCAGCAAACCTGAGAACGTAGTCGCAGCAGTAAGCAAATGCAAGCAGATCTCCCAGTCACACCCACCTGATTGAAATGTTCGCCTAGTATGGCCCACATATGCGTCCACTCGAGTCTGATTCGATTCATGTTGTAATATGAGATTTCGACAAGCTTTGTCAGACAGAAGACCCGAGGATGCTCAGCGCTTCCGGAGGACTGTATCTCCTCCCAGGAAATCTCGCTCAGTGACCGAACGAAGTCGACAATGGCAGCCTGTTTTTGGAGATCAGTCACGTCGAGTACATATCGATAGAAGGCGGCCTCACCCCGGAAAGAGTGCTGCTAGAGCTGAATACGCGATCCGCCGCGTTGGTGATATGCGAAGACATGGTCTCATTGGCTACCTCGTCCGTAGGGCGACTGGCTTTTGGCTTGAGGGTGCTTGTTCGCGTACTGACACTGCTTGAACTGGCAAGGAAGCGTCAGGAGATAAACAGACTCTACGGCAGCGCGACCTACTGCTTTCGACCGACTTCGGGTACCGAACGCGAATCCACACCGCGTGTGATCAGCTGGAAGCGTTCTAGTTGGCTGACGCAGATGATGATATCTTTCCATGACCCCTTGAGGTAGTTGCCGTTGATTGCTGCGACATCCAGCATGCACTTGATAGCTTCGACATTCTTTGACCGCATTTGGCTGTAGTCATTCAGGAAAGTATATTTCGCCAGCGTTGTGACGAAAGCGTTCCGCTCGAGGTCGAGATCGAAAAGGCAGACGATTTTGATGGCTTGTCGGAAGCCCTCGAGACTGCGGTCGACAAGATCGGTTTCGTCGCTGTCCTGTAGGGGCGCCGAGATACCGGCCAGTAGAGGCATCCAGACGACCTCAAACATAGGACGGACATGCTCTGCGTGTGATGCTGAGAAGAATACATCGCTGGTTCGCTGCTGCACTCCGCCTTTACGCTGAGAACGAACCATAGTTTTGAAAAGAGCTTCCGTCTTGTTGGCCATTCCTTCCGACTGTAGCAAGTAGGCCTCGCGTTGGAAGTCCCTTCCAACATTCGATAATGCGTTGGCTAGGCCAGAGCCAGGATTTCCGGTACCAGCAGCGGCTTCCACTTCGTCTTTCATTCTGATTTCATTGTTTTGAATTTCGTCGTAGATGGCACCCAGGATATCGTCTGGTAGATTCTGGCCGTCGTTGATACCGCGGTTGTTTTTGAAAAAGTCTGCTTTGGTCATCCTGCCTTTTTTGATGTTAGGAGAATGCGCATCGGTGTTGAGCATGATTGTTGAAAAGGCGAGAATGTAAGCGGTATCTGAATTCAGTGTCTCGATTTCAGCGTCGGCAAGCCCGTACCTCCCATGTACTACTTACCGGCATTTGCGAATATTGATGGGTTGCCAGCAATGTATCGCTCCGCAAATTTGAGCATATACCGATCGATCTTTTGGGCCTCGCCAGGGAGTCTGAAGGACTGCAAGAACATGCGGACAGCATCCACAAAGGCCATATTTGTGAAATCCATGAGGTCGACAAAGGCATGCATGATAGCCACACTGTCGGGGTCACTGGGAATGGACACATTAGCAACATCGACAGACCTGTCAACTGGTCTTTACCCTTCTCCAAGGTATTCTCCGATCATTGCCTTGCTGAGGCCATCGGCATGAAGCAGAAATGCGGCTATATCTTGAGGTTGTCGGGATCTAATGAAGCCTGTCTCGAGTAGAAATTGCACTCCACGTTTGGGTTTGTAGTTGAACTTTTTGATACCCTCAAGAAGGGTCGTCTTGCGCAGTTTCGCTGTTTCAAAGCGGCCCGGATCGTCTAGCGAGTCTGCACCCGAAATTGCAGCGGTCTGACCATTCTGCCCGTTCGTTACCTCGTAGGACTTGTCTGCATCGTCCTCGCTCTGCCGGCTATGTGTGCCCTGAGACGGCGTATCAGCACCTTGATCTGCGAGATGCAGACTTGAAGAGCTGCCATGTATGCCGGAAGATGTGCCATGAGAGGATGTAGGCGACCTCCCAGCCCAGGCCACAAGGGATCGGAGAACTGACACGAGACACTCGAGACTTTGCCTCTTGAGCTGAGTTTCGATCGACATGGAAGGACCGATGAGGGAAGGGTTAAGAGGCGGAATACTGAAGTCTGTAGCAGGCTGACCAGTCGACGTAGAGAGTAGAGATGTGTTGTGAGATGTTGCAGGAATGGCAGGAAGAAAAGGCATTGCAGTATTCCAGCTTGCAGTAGTCGCGGCTGAACTGTCGAGATCTTTACCCTCTTTGCCTTCCTTCCCTGTCGACGCAGGGGTTATAGTGGTGAATTGAGTAGTGCTTATTCGGGAGATGATGTTCAACAGCCTTTCGTACACGTTGTCAAGGGACGTCCTGTCGCAATCGTAGTTAATGTAGATCTCGACCAAAGCTTGCGGCTCCAAGCAAAGTCGGCTGAAGATGTTGAGCAATACCAGCTTTTGGCGGACCGATGAGTTCCGCATTTCAAGTATCGGCAGGAAGATTTCATTCATAAGGACCTCGATTTCTTTCTGTGATGACAGGTGGATGAGCTTCGTTCGAATGAATATGCGCGGCGCAGGTCTAACTTACCTTCAGCTTCGTCCGCATCCCGCTGAGTATTCGCCAGTAGATTTCGCAGGAAAGCTCGAAGACGCTTAGGACCGAAGAAACGGCATTTCTGCTTAAGCAGAGGAGCAGATACTGTTTTACAGCTTGTACGAAAGGGATGAATTCCTTCGTCGAGGTTGAGAAGATAACGACGTTGGGGTCGACGAACATATGCATGTGTGCATGAAGAATGGAGAGGATGAGATGCAGGGAGAGAAGTTTGGATCGCATGGCGTGGGATTTCATGTCGCGTTCGCTGATGCCGCAGCGAATCAGCTCATTACACATGTCTACCTCCGGCTTTAGGTGAGAACTCACCTTTCTACGCCAAGAGGCTTCATGCCCAGCTTGCATAGAGCTCGGAAGACAAGGTAGGCATCTTTTGTATGCAATTCATTCAAGCTGAAGAATGGTTGAGGAGTGTCTGGAGCAGGTGTACGCAGGCCATCCGGACCGTCTCTGCCTTCCAAGGAGGTATGAGACGCCATGCTAGCACTGTAGAGTATAGTCAATCTCTCAGCCCATACGCAGGCGTACGAAGGGCCTTCGACTTACAGAGTCAGCCTTTCCGGCTTTGCTTTTTCGTCGGCTGTCGAAGTCTCTTCGTCCGCCTCACCAGCTTCCGGCGCAGCTGGATTGTGTGGCTCTACAATGTGAGGCACAGCTTCCGCATGCCCCTCTTTGTCGTTAAGGTTTACAGCCTCATCTGGAGCCGCTTCGACCTGATCAAGGTCTGTCGTTGCTGGACGAATAGTGTCCGTGCTGCGTCTTGACGCATCGATGTTATTCTCCTTTGGTTCACCGTTCGGCTTGACCACCTCAGTTGTCTGATCGGCACCTGCCCCTTGCTCGGTTGCATTGCCTTCTTCCTTTTCGATATTTTCTGGCTTTGCTTCACGAGAGTCAAAGGTATCTGACGATTCTTGCTCGCCTTCAACGACTTCAGATTCCGTCCGACTCGCTGCAGGTCGTGGGCTATTTGCATAACTATCCGAGCGGCTTTTCCGAGATGCGTTTCGGGCAAGCTTGGTATCTGGTCGCACACGAGAGAAGACACTGCCAACAATCTGGTTCAAGGCACCTTGAGCGACCATTTGGTTTGTCGGTGACCGAGACAGTAGGAAGATGTTGTAGACAGTCCGGACGGCTTTTAGCTGAGAAATACAGTGATGGATCAGCACATACTCCATTAAAGCAACACCTCACCCCTTACCAGACTGCTTTGATGGACGCTGAGGCCCCGCCCCTGCCCGTCTTGAAGGACCAGAGTAAGAAGAGCTTTCACGATTTGAAGATTGACCTGATCCGGACCCGTGTTGGTAGCTGCCTGTATAGCTGCAGCAGCAGCGCCTGATGGCGACTCTGCGAAACATGCGCATATCGCGTCTACCACAGCTTCGGATAGCTGCTCTGACTTTGGGTCGCGAACAAAGCTTTCTTCTTGGGCACTCGAGCCTACGCTCTCTTCGGATATAGATGATAACGGTGGGTTGAAGAAGCCGTATGAGACGAGTTTGCCAATTGCATCAAGGGCGGTGATCATCAGCGTGTTTGTCTTGGTTTCGCATGCCAGCTTGAGCGGCTCAAAGACGTCCTCCCTCTTGTCTTCTGAGATCCCTACACCTGCGCTAGGAGACTTGAGTATATCGAGCGCTTTCTGAGCCGCTGCCTTCAAAGCAGGTATCCGCTTGGCGTCTTTTGAGTTGAGGATGGCCTCGAACGACGACACGACGAGCACACCTTGCAGTATCGGCTTGCGGTCAGTCGTTGTACTTGTCGAGGTGCGCGACGAGTAGGTAGTCGACGACCTTTCCATCGGATGAGCAGCTCCTGCACGCGGCGGTCCTGGAGCAGCGTCGTCCGGCGCTTGAGCATACGAGCTTTGATGTGACACAGAGACAGGTCGCGAGGAGGTCGACGGTGCTGAAGAACCTGGGCTTGGTCGCGACTCTGGCTTTATGCTCGTTCCTGCGGCATGCGCAGCG
Source organism: Erythrobasidium hasegawianum (assembly GCA_001972285.1). Classification (NCBI taxonomy): domain Eukaryota; kingdom Fungi; phylum Basidiomycota; class Cystobasidiomycetes; order Erythrobasidiales; family Erythrobasidiaceae; genus Erythrobasidium; species Erythrobasidium hasegawianum. Next base: position 560,448 of record BCII01000015.1, read on the forward strand.
CTGGGCGTCGCATTTACGTCGACTCCTTCGAGCTGTACATCCTGGAAAGCTGCAGAGTCTCGTCGACCTTCTTGAACGTCGTCTTTGCTTGGAGTCGCTGGCGGTACCGAATCTGTTTCTTGCGCTCCAACTCGGCGCTGACCACTGACTTCTGCCGTCTGATCTGCCCCCTTCTGCCCTTGCTCGACATCCTCTGGCCCTTCTGGCGCTGGCAGCTCCTGCTCGTCGGCCATCCACTACTGAGATTCCTGGCTGTCGATATTGGCCGATTGAGCTGGAGCTAACGCGCGAAATGGAGCGTATTCAAAGGCGAAGACTGCCAACAATACACCAGACAGTACTCCAAGTGGTTGTCGTTACTTCTCAGCAGCGAGATACAAGCTCTATTCGCGACAAGCAGGGCAAGGCCATCCCCTGTCACGCGAACTGTCATGTCCAATGCGATCTATGCGTGCAATTCCATTTTTCCAGAACTTCTCTTACTGCGCTGTCTCACGGTAAACATGCCACGCAGGGCTTGAAGACCTGTAAAATTTACCAATCCTTACGACTTCGACAGGTTTGCAAATCGCGTATGATCTTCGCATTATCATGGTCAAACTCCTTGACGTAGTGCGTTTGTGCGTGCATCAGCTTCGGATGACTGGCTTAGGGCGCCATCTGCTCAGTGGTCAGCGGTCCACGCAATATGCTCAGCTGAGTCAAGCAAAGCGCGTTTCAAGGGTACACAACAACCTCACAGTCATCACCTCTAGTTACGTCACAAGCCGACCGCATAATTGCGAAACGCTCGTCTTTCATGCGGTTGACTGAAGGCGTACCTTCCCACACAAAGAGACAGCAGCACAGGCCGGACGATCAGACAGGGTGGTATTCACTCATGACCCTGCTGTGATAAGCATCTCATGTAGCATAATTACAAGCCTCTGATGGCAGTCGAACATCGGGTATACCCTTTGTATTCTACGCTCCCTCCTGACAAAAGCGCCTTGGAGAAAGGTGTTCGCATGAAAGGACTGGTCCTGGCGCCTGACTTATGGTTTGCGATGCTTTTTGACTCTAATCTTTGCAGCGAGATCTGCTCCAAGATAGTTTCCAGCAGCCGTCTCTGAGGATCTGCATCTGACCAGCATGTCACGAAGAGCTTCGTCATCCAGTCTGATGGGTCGGACAGTGCAGCAGCCTTCACCAAGCGCTAGTTCAACCATATCAGGCACGGATCCAGCAGCTTATCACAAGCCGTCATCGCGCCCTCGCTCCCTCATGTCATCCAAGAGCTCCGCCTCCAACACCAAAAGGGAAGCAGCAGACCGTCGGTCGTCCCGCACTGCTCCCATTCTACAGCACCCATGGTCCGAAGAGCCCCTAGGCCTGACCGTGGTCGCAAGCCAGACTCAAACTCGCCCCCGGCCTGTTGAGCTTGACTCTACGCCTCTGTCAAAAGCGATCATACCCAAAGTATCGCCAGCCTGGCACAGAGCTCATGTAGCCAAAAAATACTTTTCCCCAAAACGGTGTGAATTGATATATGGCGTTGAGTCCGGCTGGGAGCTTTTGCAGGGAACTCTTTCGTTCAAAGTGAGCGTTCATTGGGTCTTCTGAATTGTGCCTAAGCTGAGGTAACGTGCCTGTGTGATTTCTAGATCATTCATGCTCGGATTTATCTCTTTTACGCAAGAAGCGGGCGCGCCGACCATCACATTGTCGATGTAGCTGACCCAGAAAAGAATGTCGGGTCATATGGCTTCTTCCAAGGTGACTTCGGGAGGCTCTTCAAGTCCCACTTTGGGATCTCGGATGGAAGAGCACGGGTCATGTATAGAGAGAAAGATATGCCAGAGCCATGGATGGACGTACATCTCGATATCGAGATCAGAAAGCGAATGGAAAAAGGAAAAGAGCAGATGCAGGGATTCGCACTCGGCCTCTACAAGCCAATCGTGCTAAACTCATCGAAAATGGAGGAGATGAAACGAAACAACGGTAAGTGTGGAGCATGGATCGAAGAATCGGAAAACGAAAAGAAAGCCGAGGAGGAGAGGCAGATCAGGGCAATCAGAAACAAGACACGTTGGCGACTTCTGCACAAGTCCCGCCGTCAAGGCTAGCCATTGTGCTTCTTTGTACGCAGTATATCAGTGATTACTAGCTCCTTGTGCGAAGCGTCCTACGACTTCTTGGGGATATGGTCTTCCCTTGAAATTTGACCAACTCGAAATCAGCAGCGACCATGGCGACCCACGTAGGCTGATGGTACAGGATTTCGGACGCTGTTTCAGCTCGTTGACACTGGATGCCTGCAGCTTCTCTTCGAGTCGTCGCTCGGATATGCGCTCTTCGCGTCGACTATGGCTGAGGAAATCGGCCAAAAGAGCAAGGCCGTCCAGGATCAGATACAGAACCTGGCTACATTCGGCAAGATGGTTCAGCTCAAGAGTTTCTTGCCTTTCAGGTGCGACCTTGTCGGGAAAGATGCAAACCAAATGCTGAAAATCTGGGTTTTTAGGGATGCTGCACATGCGCTGGAGAACGCAAACGATGTGTCCGAAGGTGCTTAAAGCAAGCCTGTGGAGTGCTACAGAGGTACTAAAGAATCTCTCGCTGCTCCAGGTGTCATTAACGACCATCTTCAATCGCTTCTCGAGCTCAATTTACCGTCTAAAAAGTCGAGCGTAGTGCTCGGAGTTTCAGATCGTCAACTAGCTAGCAGCATCAAGACCACCCTCAACATTCCCTGCGACACATCTGAGCGCTCCCTCGAACTTATTCGTGGTATTCGTCTGCATGCAGAAAAACTGCTGAAAGGCTTGGAACGAGGAGATGTAGGACGCTCGCAGCTCGGACTTGGACATGCATACTCTCGTGGAAAAGTCAAGTTCAACGTCAACCGTTCCGACAACATGATTATCCAGGCTATCGCCCTGCTAGACCAGCTCGACAAGGATGTCAACACTTTCGCTATGCGAGTACGAGAATGGTATGGCTGGCATTTCCCTGAGCTGGTCAAGATTGTTCCCGACAACTACCAGTACGCACGCTGTGTCAGTCTCATCCAAGACAAGAATAATCTGCGGGACAAAGAGAAGGAGGATGAGTACACAGAAAAGCTCGCCGAGATCCTGGACGACGATAACGTCCGCGCACGCAACGTCATCGATGCAGCAAGATCAAGTATGGGTACAGACATTTCCCCTATCGACCTCCTCAATGTCATCAACTTCTCCGAGCGTGTCACGAATCTGTTCGCATATCGCAAATCGCTACAAGGATACCTCAACGAGAAGATGTCTTTGGTCGCACCCAACTTGGCGTCCCTCATTGGCGATACAGTCGGAGCCAGACTCATTTCGCATGCCGGATCCCTCACCAATCTGTCCAAGTATCCTGCATCTACCGTGCAAATTCTTGGAGCCGAAAAGGCTCTGTTCAGAGCGTTGAAAACGAAAGGCAACACGCCCAAGTATGGGCTAATCTATAACGTAGGTCCCCCTTGCGCTTGCGCATAAAATCTGCTCGAGTATTGACTATACGCCTTCCGCAGAGCACTTTCATTGGACGTGCTGGCTCTAAGAACAAGGGACGCATATCGCGCTTCTTGGCCAACAAATGCTCTATTGCTTCGCGTATCGACTGTTTCGCAGGTAAGGGAACAGACTTACCTCACAATCGTACAAGCCCTGATGCACTGGTGACCTACAGACTCACCGACGACCAAGTTCGGCGAAGCGCTACGCGGACAAGTCGAGGAGAGACTAGCCTTCTACGAGACTGGATCGCAACCGACCAAGAACAGCGCTGCCATGGAATCTGTACTTGCTGCTTTGCGAGCCGAGGCGGCTGAAGGTGCTGTCGTCGAGGTCGCGGTGGAAACGACTGACAAGAAGTCCAAGAAGAGCAAAAAGCGTAAGTCGGAAGCTGTTGATGGAGGAGACGTGACTATGGAAGGTGTAGTGACAAACGAGGAGTCTGTTGCTATCGATCCCAAAGACAAGAAGGTCAAGAAGTCCAAGAAGAGCAAGACATCAGATATTCCTGGCGCACCCTTGTCAGCTGCCCCGCCTGCGGCAGCCGACCAGAGCATGGCAGACATGAGCATGGCTGTTGATCAGTCTACAGTGACGGAGTCTGGCGAGAAGTCAAAGAAGAAGAAGAAGGAAAAGAAAGCTGCAGATGCGCAGGCGATTGCAGAGCCTTCAACGGCCGAAATGATCGTAGACCCCGTAGAGGTGGACGCAAAGAAAGAGAAGAAGGACAAGAAGAAGAAGCGCAAGTCTGAAGCGTAACGTGTCCAGATTACCCCTCCCCTTTCTACGTTTCGTCTTTGTTGGTGTCGGACTTGTAGATTACCTTCGGTGCTTGCTTGTTACTGTATCAACATGCTACATAATGCAAGTCTCCGATCAGCCTTTGGCTATCGCTTCAGCATACAGTCAGAGCAGCAACCCAGACTGAACGATACGGCGACAAGGGAGATCCACAGATGGAGATGACATTTTCTGCGTCCATCAAGGACATGAAACAAGATACCGCCTAAAACAAAACCTTTCGCACCAAGTTTGCTAATAATACACGTACTAACAGGATGAAGGGACCAGCTTGGCTCAATTTTGCCCGTTTGAGAAGATGTTAATATTCCAAGTCTCTGCCCAATAACACTCTCAAGTACTCGGTGTCTGCTTTCGCTTTAATGGGTGATGCCGACAGAGGTATCGTTGTTCAGAATGGCGGAAGCAGAGGCATCGGAGACGACGTCGACTGCACCTTTGACAGCAGCTTTGCCATCAGCAATGGCCTGAGCAGTTACAGCTAGGGCAGCATCCAAGCAGGCGTTGACTTGTGCTTTGAGCTGGACCGAAAGAGATACGGAAGCATTGACAGAAGCTTGTGCCTGAGCCTTGATATCTGCCAGGAGCTGAGCAGAGGTCTTGACTGTGGCAGAGGTGGTGGCGATAGCCTTTGCCTGAGCATCGAGGGTGAGTGCAGCGGAAGCTTGGAGAACAGCGATGGCTTGAGCCTTGACGACTGCCTCAAAGTCGGCGGCAGCTTCGATAGCGGCGCTAGCTTGGGCCTTGATGTCACCGACGATGCTTGCAGTTGCCTTCAGGGTGGCTGCAAGAGTAGCCTTGAGGTCGGCCTCGACTTTGGCAGAAGCACCGACCGAGGCATCGACTGAAGCGTCAACTGCACCGTAAAGAGATCCCACAAGAGCCTTGCCGACCGAGACGGCGCCATCGACGGCTACTTTGGTACCAGCAGCAACGTCTTGGACAGCATCGACAGTAGCGTCCACGAGTTTGCCGGTATCAAGGCAGAGTCCGTTCTTGATGCTCTGTAGGCGGAGATGCGTCAGCATGCTATCAATGAATCAGAAGATGGAAGGAAGGCTGACAAGAACTTGACCGTCCTTGCAGGATCGCGGCTTGCAAAGCTGTGTTGCACTGTCGATGGCGCCGATTCTGGTGCAGAGCGATAGGTCGATGCATGCACCGACGTAGGCAGCCTGTGCGAATGGAGGATCAGAACAGTATAACCACATAGCACTGACGAAACCTACGAGATCCGAGTTGGTAGTCTGGCCGAGAAGTACCGTGCCGGCCGCGCAGACTTTGGGAACACAGACGTTGTCGACGAGCTTGTTGGCCACGGTGTCGCATTGAGAGGTCTTCACGCAGACTTGCTTGTCGTTACCAGACCAGATATAGTTGGTAGGGCACTCGCAGATGCCAGTGTCGACGTTCTGTGTATAGTCACAAGAGGTCAGCATCAAGTACGAGCAAAGTATAGTGGTACTGAAGACATACCAATACAGAAAGGGAGGGGCATGATTTCGGCTGGCAGACACGCAAGCCGAGCCCTGCAATGGACTTTCCGACAACCTCCTGAGTCTTGACGGCCAAGCACGAGTCTACGCTGACACAGGTATTGGAGTCGAGAGACAGGACCTTCGAGGAGTCGAGAGCGAGACCTGCGACATTTGCGACTGCGCCTAGCAGAGTCTTGCTTTGGACAAAGACGCAGGTGTTGAGGAGGGTGCAGAGACCGGTTGAAGGCAGGCGGTAGAAGCCGACCTGAGGAGGAAAAGGGCATCAGCGAGCGAGCTGATGCAAAAGTGAGGTGACAAGCTTACTTGACAGCCCTGGTCGAGCAGACTCCTTTGCGAGATGGGCAGAGACGAGACTGAGCTGGCCAACAGGGCGCTGGCGACAGCTAGCTTGGATGACAGCGAGAACATCTTTGAGAGCCGAGTGATGTGTAGTGAATGTGAAAGAGGAAGGTACTCTTGATGGGTAAAGCAGGTCCGTGTTCAACTGAAAGTGATGAAAGAGAACTATGTAGCAGAGCAAGAAAAGATGAAAACCGATGGAAAGTGAAGATGAGAAGGAAAGAGAGAGAGATCAACAGAATTGGACAAATTTATACTCGAAAGTCGCCAGGGACATTTCTCGCGAGGAGTCCAGCAAGGGGTCGGGTTGCAAGAAGGGGGTGAGTCTGGAACATTTTTGAGTGAGTTCTCGACATGATCTTGATGGAAGGCCAAGCCGTCTAGACCTTGCTGCTGATAGCAGACAGAGCGGAGATACAGAAGAAGACGCGTCGCATTTCGAGTTTCGAGGGTTAGGGAGGGCCAGATCGACTGTTCAATTAGAAGACGGGACCAATCCAGCCAGTCTTTTGAATGAATGGATTACGGGCCCAGATGAAGACACGATCTGTACTCAACTCTGTCTGCAACGTCAACTCATGGTCGAAGGTGTTTCGCTGAGCCTTTGCGCTGTGAGCCCCGCAGTAATTATACATACAGCATTAATGATGGTTGACGTATGATTCCAGCGGAGGAAAGCAGGTCAGGGTGCTGCTCGTAGCTTTTTTGCAGGAAGGTCTTGTTATAGGCCTAGGATGAGCACGAGCTTCAGCTTGGACGGCATGCCCGCGTCTCCGGCGTTGTTGAGGTAAGTGCACGCTCATATTCGCATCTGGTGCGTTTGCAAATGGGCTGCCTGTTCTACCCTTTGCAACTTTGACATTACTGCGATTCCATCCGTTGATAACGCTTGTCTCCCTTCTCGTACCTAGCCTGCATCTTCTGCTGTCTTTTACTAAGACCTTCTTTCGACTGCGCTTGCGCTTGCGACTGTGCTGCTTTTGCATTTGCTACTGCCTGGTCTTTCGCCTTGAAGAGGGAGGGGGCAACGATCTTTGCGATCTTGTACGCTGCGAAGCCTGGGATCTGTCGGTGTAATGTACCTTAGCTGCTCGTTAGCGCAAAGCGTCATCAACTTTGCCCACCAATGCATAGAGCCACCAGGCTTTCGAGGTCATCAGAGCGCCCGTTTGAGCTGCCCATGTTACAAAGACGACGTCCAGCATGTACTGTGTCAGCCCAGCTTGTCCTAGATCATCTCCTGCCGACTTTGCTCTCGGCGAGCCCATCGATACAAGCTGGGCATAGAGCGCAAGCGATGGGACGGAAGTGAGGAGATAGAGCAGGATGTGGGAGCGAGTTCTTTGTGAGGAGAAGAGGAGGAAGCACACAAGCTGGAGGAGCTGCGAACGTGAAACCCAGTCAGTTTTGAATGCCGGAAAAGCAGGCCAGGCTCTTGACGAGGCAGAAGTGTGATCATGTACGTGTGTAGCAAGGAATCCGTATTTGAGCATTGCCAGTGTCGACGCATTCTCAGCTGCGATGCGCTTGTCGCTCTTGTTGGCCATTATGCCTTGGATTGATTGATCAGTATGAGGTCTACCTTGTACTATAATGGTCGTCAATCTTGCGTCTACAGGGTCTAATGCAGGCTTCAACACTCTCTTAAAGACAGTATAAGGACAAGCTAACAAAGCGTTACAGGCTCGCGTATACATTGTTAATGGTGCATCACTAAATGTACCGGACTGGCTGGCCCCAAAGAAGAAGGGAGAACGACGACGAAGGAACAAAGCTGACAGCGACCAGCAGGGACTCCGTCTGATCCAGGTCCTTTGGGATTCTCTGCAATGCCGGCGCAAGATTTTCTGACCATTTCATCGCGACAGGACTTTGACTTTCCTGAAGCCAGCAACAAGATCAAGACTACGAGAGACGGCCAGTACTGTCTCGTTACTGGGACATACAAGCCGCGCTTGAAGATATACGACCTCGTCGAACTCGGATTGAAGAGCGAGCGAGTGACAGATTCTGAAAATGTAGACTTTGCGATCTTATCCGATGACTGGACCAAGACTCTCCACTTGCAAGCAGACAGGAGCTTGTCAGTCCATACTGCATCCTCAGTCTTCTATTCGACCCGGATACCGAAACATGGAAGAGCACTCGCATATAGTTTCCCTTCTTGCGATGCTCTAGTAGGAGCGCAGGGCAACCAGATATACAGGTTAAACCTCGACCAGGGCCGCTTTCTCAACTCCCTCGAATGCCAGACATCCGTAGCAGGCGTGAATGCACTCGACCTCAATCCAGCGCATGGCCTGCTAGCATGCGGTACGGAAGGCATAGATACACCGGGCACAGTAGAATTCTGGGACTTGCGATCGCGGCGGCGAGCTGGAGTGCTGGAGATGCCAGCTTCGCAATTGCAAGGAGCTACGTCTTTTTCAGCAGACGGACTCGATGCTCCACTCGCGGTGACTTCACTCTCCTCTCGTACCGATGGCCTCAACTTGGCAGTGGGCACCTCCACCGGACACACCCTTTTATACGACCTGCGAGCAAACGCACCCTACACGATCAAGGACCAAGGCTACGGCATGCCCATCAAGAAGATCGAATGGTGTTATTCTTCCGCTTCAACAGACTCGAACGAAGCAGGTGGTTACGTAGCGACTGTCGATGCCAAAGTAATGAAGATCTGGGGCGCGCAATCTTCCAGCAATCTAATTTCCATCAATCCTCCGAACGACATCAACGACATGCACATCTATGCCGGGTCTGGACTCGTCATGCTTGCGAACGAAGCTTCCCCCGTCACGGCATACTATATCCCGCAACTTGGGCAAGCGCCAAAATGGTGTCGCTTCTTGGACAACATGACAGAAGAGATGGAGCAAGATACCGTCGAGACGCTCTACGACGACTACAAGTTTGTCGATCGCGCAGAGTTGGCGCAGCTTGGGATGGATCATCTCGTGGGCACAGAGACGCTCAAACCATATATGCACGGATTCTTCGTCGATCTGCGTCTATATACGAAAGCAAGAGCTATTGCGAATCCTTTCGCATATGCAGAGTACCGAGATAGGCTTGTCCGCGAGAAAATGGAGAAAGAGCAGGAAAGCAGAATCAGAGCTAGTAAAACTTCGTTGGCATCGCAGAGCAAAAAGGCGAAAGAAGCAGCGGAAGCTGTCAAGAGTGCTTCTGTCAACAAAGACCTGGCAGAGAAGATTCGAATGCGCGAAGAGAAAGAAGAACAATTGCGCGAGAAGAAGGCAGCCAAACGTGCAGCAGTGCTTGCGAGCCGTGAGAATGGTCAAGATACAGAGCAAGAAGATGGAGAGACTGTACCTGCGGCGAAAGTACAGCCGAAAGCTGGTGCCGCATCCATTCTTACAGACTCGCGATTCGGAGCCCTCTTCCAGGATCCAGAATTTGAGGTCGACGAAGATACGCTCGAATTCGCTATGCTCAACCCGTCTACTGTTGCGAGAAAGGCGAACCAGCCCAAAGACAGGCAAGAAATCGGAGCCGAGTATGAAGATGCTAGCGACGATCAAGCCGAAGTTGCGGAGGAAATTGAAGAGGCAGATTCGCAGGATGAGGAAGACAGCAATAGCAGTGATGAAGGAGGTAAGCTCGGCGGGCATTTCAATTCACCTTGCGCCAAATGCTCATCCTCTCATGCTTTTCAGATCTCGGCCAATACGATCCGCGTGTGAAGAATGGCCGTACAGCACCTGGTCAAGTGGATGAACGAACCGGAAAGCGCCGTGCACCAAATCAAGTACGCGAGCGAGAAGCACAGCGTGAAGTGTGGGCTGCTTCAAAGGCTGCAGCCAAGGCAAGAGCGGTGGCCAGCGAGGCACCGCGGACATACAGACCCAGGCTTGTTGTCGATAATGGCGAAGATGCGCTTGGGACATCCACAGATCAGACCTTCGGCCAACGAGCGCACAAAAGTCTCGACCCGCAAGGCTCGAAGAAGAGTCGATCCGGCCGAGCGGTTCCCAGAGGCGCAGCCGTTGATTCAAAAGATGGAGTCGTACGATCTATCGGAGGAGGAGGGATGGAGTATTCTTTCGTGCCCAAGACGACTTCTGCACAAGATAAAATCGACGAAGAGCGCTTACAGAGGAAGCAAGAGAGAATGGACAAGCAAGCTCGAGACAATATCTCGAAAGGACGCTTTGGCGCTGGGTTGGAGAAAGGAAGTGGAGCCTCTGAGAGCGCCAGAGCTCAGCTTGATCTGGGTGAAGACGAGAGGTCTGGCAGGAAGAGGATGCGGAGACCTTTGCGCAGTGCAAGCAAAAACAAGACTAGAAACCTCTAATTCTCAGACTCAGTGCCTGTTGACATGAGTATCGCAGCAGAAATGGACAGCCTGAATGTTGTTGAGAATTCACATCATGCATCATTGAGTGCTATCCGAGTTACCCGGACCGAATGATCTTCACTGCAGCTTGCTAGAAGAGGTAACGTGTCGTCTTGCATTCTTCCATTGGGTTGCCAAGCCAATCTTCGCACTGTCCCTGCATGTGCATCACTGAGATATGACTCGTGAGTATTTCCCTTTGAGAGCGTAGCCATGCTATGCACGCACTCTGAGACTATCGTCAAGCGATTCTTCCAGTCTGTAGGGTCATCAAGGGTCGCAGAGTAGATTTGGATGATACCGCTCTCTGTTCCTACGGCCAAATATTGCCTGAAACAGCATAGTCTCAGTCCAGACTCTCGGAAGAGTATTGGGAAACTTACGTCTGCTGGTCCGCTGTGAAGGAGACTGCAGTAGCGGCTTCGGAAAGCGTCAAGGTACCTGCTGGTGTCCATCGAGTGTGGTCATCATCCGATTTGTGCCATATTTTCACCTGGACAATTGGGTTAGCATATATATACTGATAGAAGTACGCGGCCTACCTGCTTATCGCGGGAAGCGGTCGCGAATATGCGGCCGTCACTTGACCAAGCAGCATCCCAGATAATACGGGCGTGCGCTTTACTGAGGTGAGCTACACGCTCGTACTGACCACTCTCTCCTTTACAGTACAGCTGCCAGCTCCTATCTCGAGAGACGGACAAGATGTACTTATCATCCCGCGAAAATACGATGCGTGTCACGGTGAGAGTATGCCCTGCTAAAGGCGGTAAGACTTGCGCCCATGTGTCCGCACGGTGTAGACGTAGGACAGCATGTTCAGCTGTTGTCGACCGACAAGCCGAAGCTATCAGCGTGCCATCGTGCGAAGCTGCGATAGCATTGATTTCATAGCCATGGGCGTAAAGCTTCTCCGTCCTGAACGAAGCTTATCAGCGACATGAGGGGACGAGAACCCAATTTACGCACTCGGGCCATAATGTAGAAGTGAGAAGCTGCTCTTCGAAGGGCGGCTGCTGAAGAGCCTGGAAAGTAATCGTATCCGATGATCCCATTGCTGTCCCATTCAATTCGGATTTCCCTTGAGCTAGGAGGAGAATCAGCATGGAGCGGAGCTTACATCTCAGACCGGCTGAGCTTACTTCCAAAGACTGCTTTGTTTGACAATCCGAGCGCAGGAATCGTTGCTGCATTCGGTCGTTCGCCCTGCCAGGACTGTCAAGATGGGAGCCCTCAACATAATGCGAAAGCTTACATCGTCCTCCAGATCGCTTGAAGTCCCTAAAGAAGCCATGGACTTGACAAAGACGCCAGGCGCATCAAAGACTCTAACGATCTTCTCCTCTGATCCGCTGATAAGTCGTGTTCGAGATAGAAAAGCAACGTCTTCCATATCGTATCCATGTATCTGAGGTCGACAAAGCTCATGCCATGTCTCTTGGCTACTCCGCTTCCAGGGCGCATGCAGACGAGCCGTCTGGTCTGCTCCGACAGAAACGAGGTAGTCGCCGTTAGGCTCCCAAGCTAGACTTGTTGCTTTCTCGAAGTGGCCTGTGACCGGTATCACAGGCTTCCATTGTTTGTTCTCCTCTGCGCCCTGTCTGTCCTGCCGCCAGCAATGGAAACTGCCTCCCCAGCCATGAGCAAGCACTATCTGCGCATTCTTGCCCCATAGAGCTCCAAAGAAACCAAGATTGGTACCTCCGAGCTCGCCGAAGCGTTGACTGGACAGCCAGAGTGAGGAAGAAGGGTCGTGAGTCCACATTATCATGGATCGATCTGCAGAGGCTGATAGGAGAGCAGGTACGTCGGAGTCGGAAGTAGAAGGCCGCCAATGTACGCCAGTGACCCAGTTGTCGTGACCAAGAAGGACTGATTCAGAAGTGCATGCGTAGCTGTAGCAGTCTCTGACATCAGCGGATGGGATCGCACACAACCCAGTCAACTCACCTTCTTTGATCGACAGATATAATATACTGCTTAGCAGCTATCTCCCCGTCCTGGACATCATCGATGCTATCTAGAATGTCCAACGGTGATGAGCTGCTCGAAGCCGCTGCATTCGCTTCGCTTGCTTGTTTGCACTGCGTGAACTTCCACAAGCGTATATAGTTGTCTTGCGATCCCGATGCCAGCAGCATATCCCCGTCTTTGTAATCTTCTGAAGGACTTGATCCTGAATTGAGAGGATCGCAGAAAGACAGGCATCTGACCCAGTCAGTATGCCCTGGCAAAGTAGCCGATGCGGAGAATATCTGGAGTTACAGTCAGCGGGCGCTGTCCAGATATGCGTGCAGCCAGTACAAACCTGGCTTCCAGACGGGCATGTGTACAGGAAGATTCGCTTGTCCGTTCCACCGACAGTCAAGACAATGTCTAAAGAAGCAGCGACTCAACTTTCTGGAACCCTTCAGAACTATGGACCTTACGCACCTTTGCTGTTTGGCAGGAAAGCGAACGCAACATCCATAGGTATAGTCCGCTTGAGGTCTAGTTTCTGCAACAGCTTTGGAGCCTCTGTATCAGGCAATTAGCAGTGTTCTGCACACACAATGGGGAATGCGGCACTTACCCCTGCCTGTCCACCTGTAAATCGACAGGCTGGTATCGGATGTTCCGACGGCCAACAGATACTGGTTCGCATCTAGCTCGAAGCTTGCTAAAGCTCCAACAGAAGCTGTGTGCGATAATGTAGCTACTTTCAACCACTTCACAATTCGCAAAGTCAACCGGTGTCGACAGCATTGTAGCAAAAGTGAAACTGCTTACCTGGTCGGAGTCATCCAGAGACCATATGATAGCTGTTCCAGAAGTGTCTCCGCTAAGGAAAGTCGGTCTGGCTTCACTCTTCGATGATTTCAAGAATTTGACAACGGTAACAGTGCCTTGATGGCCAGGAAGAGTCGCATAAACACCGCGCGAGCTTTCATCCTAGACATTCGAACATCGAACATCAGAACAAGGATGGGGATTGTGCAAAGCCAGCAGAGAGAGGACCTCGGAGTTCCAGAGAGCTACGAGTTTGCCGGCGCCATATGCGACCAGGCCATGTTGGTTGACATCTGCGACGTTTGAGTATCGGTTGCATCCAGCAGAGATGTAGACGGGCTCGACGCTTCTGGCTTTTCCTTTGCTCATCGTCAGTCAATCCAGGTTAGCCGGAAATCAACAGGTTCCCCTTACACCTTTTCGCGACTCTTTACAGGATTGCTAACACAAAGCTGAAGATTGCCTTGAAGTCTGCGAGCAATGTCGTACTACTTTGTCATCGTCGGGACACGCGACAACCCGCTGTACGAAGCGACTTTGACCTCGTCCAAGTTCCCTGCTCCCGCTCCTCTTCCCCCAAACGTGCAGTCCGCAGCTTCGCTGTTCGCAAGTGGAGGCGCACCTGGATATGCCAGCAAGAACTCCCGCCATGTCATGCAGATGGTCGCCCATGCTAGTCTGGATATCATCGAGGAAGTCCAGTGGACTACGGCAACGATGTGCGTGCAGTCAATGTAGCATATTTCACGCAATGAGCTGATCCTTGAGTGCCATAGGTATATGAAGGGAGTAGACCGGTTTCACGAATGGAACATCTCGTCATGGGCAACGCCCGGAGGTACGCTCATCCGACCTGACATACTACAGCTTGGCTTACACAGTCCTCGGTCGATGGTCAGGCATGAAGTTGATCCTGCTGTACGATACAAAGAACGATGACGGAATTCGGCTCTTCTTTCATGAGGCATGGGAACTGTATGTAAAGGTAAGGATCAGAGCTCTAGCATCTCAGGTTTGTTGATGATTCACTAACGTAAGCTAATTGCAGACCCTGCTCAACCCCTTCCATCAGCCCAATGCGCCGATACAGAGCAGGCTCTTCGACCTGAAGATTCGGGCTAGCGCAAAGAAGCATCTCTAAAGGCAGAACGCTTACAAAATGACGCGTTCGCCATCGAACCTCACTACCTACAAGCTATATGGCACGCCTAAATGCACAAAGCTCACCCACGGGACGCTGGTTTCCGGCCTATCTGCAAGACTCAGCTGTCTCGCACGGCAAGCGTTGAGAAATTCCACTAGTAACAAAGGACATCATGCTGGAGGGGTGGGCGAAGCTACCGCTCAGCCAAAATGCGGTGTCCACTCGCAAGTTAGTCTTGGCAGTCAATTCCAGATGGACGATATCATTGGCTCCGGACCAAGAACCTCAAAGTCGATGTCTCGCCCTTCTCTTACGCCGCAGGATAGCCTCAATAGTCAGCGGGGCTCGACGAGCCGACTAAGTAACGGTGAACAGGTAGATCTCAACCGCTCAAGTCGACGTGCATTTACTCCGTACACCACAACTCCTTTTCGGATTATAGAATATGCCCGTGGAAATCAGGGAAATCATAAGCCAGGGATGAATAGGCCATAGCGCGCGAATGGGAATGTCATAGCGGACTTCTGGCTTCTGGGCTGAGCAGGCCACTCCTTGTCTGTGCTTGATATTTTACATACCTGATGCTGCTGTCTTCAAGAGCACACCTTTTCACAACCCTCTTCGCAGCTATACTGCTTTCGCCCCTTTGGCTTGCCCAAAACCACGAAAGCTTTGATGGCTCTGGCGATCATGCGCGATGGGAGCCTCCGACTACGAATAGTGTGCACGACCATGAGTCCCGTCGACTTGCAATACATCTCGTGTTTCCGGTAACCGCACCCAATGCAGGCTTTTGTCGAACTCTGCTTTCTGCTCTGCTGGCTGGTTATGAGACTCCTATCATCGTGCGTGTTGTGCATCTGTTATGCTCCACCGCGACTTCTGAACGTTCGTATGCTCAGGTCAACTGGGCAGGGCGAGCCAACGGCTCTCATATCGCGAAAATTGCGGTGGTGCGGGAGCTTCTGGAGAGTTCGGATACCATACACGACGAGGATTATGTCTTATTGACGGACGCGTGAGTAGGCGGGTACTGCTTGTGCAGGATCACCGGCAGGCCTGACATTCGAAATATCAACTTCAGGCACGACGTGCTTTCCAATTGCCTGCCTCTCTCCTGGCACATCGCATCAGAAATCAAGGATCCGACATGCTTCCTATGTTCGGTGCCGACAAGCATTGTTTTCCTCACCCAGAGGCTGCAGAACGATGTCGCATTCTACCGCAATCCGATCTTCCCGACGATCTCTATGGAGAATTGACGGACAAGATATATGGCAAGGGTGTCGCGAACTCGTGGCTGCCTAAGAGTGGGAGCGACGCCAACAATTGGCGTTGGAGCCGATACGAGAGGGTTCGACCACGCTTCATCAATTCAGGCAGTAAGTGCTGGTCTCGAGATGATAGGAATCCGAGCTGAGTCAGTCTGAGCAGCCTTGATAGGCACCCGTCAACGCATGCAAAAGCTCTTTAACGCGGCACTTGCAAGAAGCGCAGACTCGGACGTACAGGCCTATCAGTTAGACCGTCATCTCCAGAACCTACAATCGAGTGACCAATGTGTCTTTGGAGAGACCAACTTAGCTGCTGCGCGAGCAGGAGACTCGCTCGCTCAGGTAGACACTACCCAATCTCTATTCTCTGTGCTTGCTCATATGGCCAAGGAGATGGAGTATGTCGAGATACAGGAGATACGCGGTTCAAACGGGATCACTGAAGAGGAATATGCGATCCTACTGCGCGAGGATCCAAGTTGGGCAAATCGAAAGGTGATGCACAACAGCTTAACCAATCATCTCGCTTCCGTCCTGCACCTGGCTGGCACACAAACGAAAAAGCAAATGATTCCTATCTGGCGGAATACCTGGCTGGAGGCAGCAGCCCAAGCAGTAATCAATAATCCCGCCGCGCTCATAAATCTTGGTGCACGCTTTGCCAATGGCACCTTCATCGGGTGGTCGCAGATCTGCACCGTTGACATGCTAGGGTAGCATCCCCTGGAGCCATGATACTGCAGCGCGAGCGCAGGCGCCTGAGCGACTCGGAACCCTGCACGATGACTAGGCTCTTATACCTGGAGTCCTGCGAGCATTTGTCGCATACTGTCGTTGCAAAAGGTGGACATACTCTACTCAACACAGACCTAGACCTGCTGTTGGAACACGAGCAGATTTAGCCGTTCGGACGGCATCATCAAATGCGATGCATATTGTGTAGCTCCTCCTCACTATATACTCTAGCGAACCTGTTACTGGGCATTAGGCCACGTGTGAGACTGATCGAAGGAGGATGTGTCCGCAGTCATATTGTAGGTGCCTAGTAATATAGCTTTGCTTTCGGTCAATCTTCAAAGCGATTTCCATGTCAAGATTCAGGTGTTGAGGTGAACACCTCCTCCGAAACCAGAGAGCTCCTCATCGAATCTCGGGCAGAAAAGATAGGCAGAACCGCGGGACTGGACGTTGAAAAGCTTGCCAAAGTGGAGAGCTTTTCAGCCAGAGCTTCGTCGCACCATGATAGGTGTCATCGACAAAGGTTCTCATAATCCATACCCTGTCGCTGCGACCGGTTTTCTCTTCGGAACTTGCACGACTCTCTGGCTTTTTGGCATCCATGTCGCGCAAGTCGCACGCTATTACCACCGCTTTGGCAAAGAAGACAGGAAGAGATACAGATATGCTCTCGTACCGGTCGTCTTTGGACTCTCACTCCTGCACATAGTTTGTATTTTACTGGCCATGTATCACTACTTCGTCTATGGTATTCTGGAGCCACGAGTATGGGGAAGCTTCTACTGGGTGAGTGATCTCGTGCATACTTCCACAAACTTGCTGAGAAGCATCGTTGTAGTCTTTATCAGGTGCGCCAGAAGCGTGACATATTTTAGGGCGATATCTAAACGAGCCCAATTAAAAGCACAAGATCTACTCATTCCTACCGTCTCCTTCGTCTCGCACTGCTTCTTTGGTCACCGGGTGTGCAGCCTTGCGGGCGCCAGACGGACCTGGTGGCATTCCTACCTTCTTTTCGCCTTCTTGACCTTCTTGACAGGCATAACGTAAGCTGGAAGCACTAACTGTCATTTGTTATGCTGAATGTGGGCTCGCAGCTTCGGAATATTGGCGAGACTATGGAGCGCAAACCCTTGGATGCCGTATGACCAGTTCCTCGTTAGTTCTATCGCACTAAGAGGGAGGCACAGCATCACTGATGTCTGATTTATTACAGCGGCTTTCAGTCGGGCCCGTCGCCAACTCGTTGCCAACCGCTTGGCTCTCGTGCGCAGCTGTGATCGATGGAGGGATCACTGTCACCCTCGTATATCTTCTGATACGCGAGAAGTCCCCGTACACGCACACTCGTCGACTTCTGGCGAAAGTGGCTCAGCTCACCCTAGAAACGGGTGCGTATCCAGTCTGCGCTCTAGTAAAATTAGCTGAAGTAGCCACTATTGAATCGCAGTGCTGCTCACGCACCTCATCGGTGCAACTCTCTTCGTGCTTTGGCTTGTGTCAAGAACAAGGTCCAACGCTTTCTGGTTTTTAATCGAAATCATCTCTGAAATGTACGCCCTCAGTATCTTGTTCACCCTAAAGTAAGTGTCAAAGTGCGGTAATATATCAAGCACTTTTACTAACGTGGTCTTCGCTCACCGCCATCAGCTCTCGGCAAGTTCTCCGCAAGACTGCGCGCCCGGACTCGCAATTCATGATGGATCGCCAACTGCATATTCTCAGCAACAACAACAGCACTTCGTCACAGCAGATGAACACATCATTGCCCCACTGGCGGCATAATGCCCATTCAGATGGTACAATACTCGCAAATACCGAGCAAAGGACAGCACAAAGTGCGATACTTGTAGATTCGCGGACACATGGCACAACAGCGCCCATCATTAGCGTATTACCTCCGGGAGACAGCCACCATACTCTACTGGAAGCACTGAAAGACACGCATGACGAGTCTGACGGAGCCCCGGTCACGCCCTGGAGCGAGAAAAGTATAAGATGGATACCGAGGCTTGGTAGATCAAGGCCTTTACCCAAGCAATCGTTTCGGACAGCTTTAGGGAATTCTGATTCGACAGAAACGTCTTCTCTCTCTTCGGACAAACCAGACAAGCATGGGCAAGCTGTATGATATGGACGGCAATATACGCCTACCGGGCCTCACTGATACATGTACAGTAGATGTGTAGCATTAGCATAACGGGAGTTGTAGAGTCCCGAAAGAGCATGATCGGCTGAGCAGTCAAAGGAAACAGAGCATGCAAAGTACAGGAGCTCTTCATATGCAACAGCAGCTTTTTTGCGACCCTCTGATTCTTGCGTCTCTTGAGCTTTTGCCATCACATCAACACGTCGTCATTCATTGACTTTCGCGCTGTCAGAATAGCAGGTTGATGCTAGACTCTGGCCCAGACACCGGCAATGGGTCTGGCGAGTCGCTGCCTAAATGGGTTCTCACAGCGTCAACTCTCGCGGCCTTGCTGGCTACCGGTCTTTCCGTGTGGACCATCGTTCTTCAGCTCAAGAACTATAGGAAGCCTCTTCTGCGTCGGTCTAGGGTGTCAAGATTTGCGTTCTAACGGGATGCTTACAAGCTTGCTGCAGAACGATGGGTCGTCCGGATCCTTTGTATGGTCCCTATCTATTCTCTGGCCTCCATGATAGCGCTCTATTCTCTGGACGCCGCTTTCCTCATTGATCTGATAAGAGATCTTTACGAAGCATTCTGCATCTAGTGAGTTGAAGCTGCCGTTGGAGAAATCTCAAACTGACGTCTCGTATCGGAAAGCTGCTTCTTCTCTCTGCTGTTAACGTACTTGGGCGGCGAACGATCTCTCCTAATACTTCTTCATGGGAGAGAGCCTACACCTCATCTTTGGCCAGTCAATTATTTCTGCCGACCGCTGGACATCAGCGATCCATTTAGCTTTCTCTTCCTTAAGCGGGGCATTCTTCGTACGTCCTTAAAGAGCAGATATGACTTATATCAGCTGATGTAGCTACCTAGAATATGTACAGCTCAAACCACTGCTGGCCATCATCACCATTATCTTGAAAGCGACTGGCAAATACGGCGAAGGCAACATAGAAGCAAGCAAAGGTTACACATATATCTCCGTAATCTCCAACTTCAGTGTTACACTGAGTCTATACTGTCTGGCCATGTTCTGGCTCTGTACCGGCCAAGATCTTAAACCTTTCCGGTAGGCTCTAGAACCCAGTTGCGCGCCGCTGGACTGACATCAGACTCGCAGACCTATGCCTAAATTCCTCTGCGTCAAAGCACTCATCTGTACGTCCTACCATCTACTCGCAGAGTTTCCGGACTGATGAGCTTCACAAAAAGTCTTTACGTTCTGGCAAGGACTCGCTATCTCCATCCTTGTGCGGGCCGGAGTGCTCAAATCGAGCAAGTTCGGGTCGGAGAACTTCGCACTAGCCCTTCAAGACCAATTCCTATGCTACGAAATGCCTTTCTTCGCAATCCTGCACGCCTTTGCTTTCTCGCACAAAGACTACATGCCTTCACAGACACGTACCTATTCAGGACGTCTTCCCTTCATGTACGCGTTCCGGGACTCTCTTCTCGGATACAAGGACGTTCTAGACGACAGCTTGACTACGTTCCGGGGAACTGGATTCAGCTACAGGACCTTCGAACCGGCAGAGGGTGGCTTACATAGCGCGACTGCCGATGCACGCGCCCGCAGAGCAAGAGCAGGTCTACGGTACGCCGACGGAGGGAAAACCAAATATTGGCTACCTATGCCGGGTACGGATGCGGAAGAAGCATACGGACAACGCCCAACTCGCACTCCCGCCATCGCATATATAGGCACAGATGCTACTGAGCGGCTGATAGAAACAGTCGAGCATCCTATAGAGAGTACTTCTGGGACTGGCTTTACGGAATTTATCATCAATCCAGTTTCGACCATCAGCCGTAAAGTGCGAGAAGCTCGCGATGAGCGGAGGGGATACGCGCCCATAGCACCTGAGCAAGCAGATGAAGTGGTCCATCGGGATCCGCGGTATAGTACGGAGACAGACGTTAGCCGCATGCAAGATCACTTGGATGCAGCTGCTGGTTATGTGCCGCTTGCGGGACATGCTAGAGGTAACAAGAGCCTATACGTGGAGAGGTCCGATAGTCCGGTTTCGAGCGAGCGAAGCAATCTGGAATTCGACGGACCGACCGAGGAGGAAGACTCGATGTATAAGGAGAGTCGGCTTCAGGAGTTTGGCGACTACAACTACCGTGAGGAGCATCTCTCGCTCTTTATCATGTTTCGACAAGTGCTGACTTTCGTATATTAGCTGTCCTTGACGCTTCGAAAGAAGAAGCTCGACGGACCATGCGAGAGATGGAAGACGAGTTTATCAAAGGTCGCTCAGAAGCGTGGCGGCTCCACCGTGAGTTTGATCAGAAAGAATGGCTCCGTACACACGGCAAGAAAGCAAAGCCTAAACATGCCAAAGCTAGTAAGAGGAAAGCTTCGAAGCTTCCAGAGGGATGCATCGATATACTTGTAGAAGACCCGAATGCAGAGGAGGAAGAGCAGATACTTGATAGAGAGAGGTGCGTTCCCTGCTTCTTGTGACGTACAGTCAGCTGAAGGTGATCGGTTCTTGCAGGGGCGAACCTGGCTTATCCACGGGTGCGCCTGTGCGATTATTCAGAAGAACGTATGGGACAATACCTTCAAGTGCACGGTCGGCATCCTTCCCTCGAGAGACAGAAAATATACCTGGGACACCCCCACTCGAGCGAGACACCAGGGCTTCTGCAACGAGACCAATTGAAGCCCGAGCGCCGCCGAGCTTCGCAAAGCTTACACACCTCGATGATGGTTCTCCAATGCAGAAGAAGGCAGTCGAGCCGAACAGCAATGAAGTGGACTCGCCTGAAGAAGAGGAGGACGCAGAGGAAATCGAACGGAGGAAGCGGCTCCCTCGAGCGAGTCAAGATCCGGATTACAACCCCTGGGAGCAGTGAATGTGGAGTGCAGGTAGTATGTTGTTGCAATAGCCAAGTCCCTACGCATACAAGACGTTCTTCTCAATCTTTTGATCGCGCTCAGATATTCCAGACTGACGTCTGGCGGTTGTCTGGATCACTCCGAGGCAACCTAGCTTCTTCATAGCGCACTGATGTGAGGTTGATACACGGCTTCATAGCTGAAACACACGTATTCTTTTTAGTTTCCGGCTGAAATCTACCAAGAGCTTCCCCTCTAGCTGCGCGAGGTAGTAGTAAGAAAAGCTGGCCAATTCCGCGGTATACGGCGTTGTTTAAAGCATAGCTACATCGCTGTTTTACGGCGTTGGCAGCTCAGGTTTGGCTTAGAATTCGTTTGTTTCGTCTTTCGGCGCAGCTTTCCCGACGCAGCTGGAAGAGGGCAGCGCCTGGAAGAATCCCAGCTAGAACGTCGAGAGAAATAGCGGGGTCCAGCTTGCCTCGACATCATCCTCAAACATCAGTTTGAGCGAAACCAAAGGCCGCAATTCTCGAGCTCTCATTTCGCCCAATTCCCTTGCCAAAAGTACCGTTTCGCCTGAAGATACCCATCTTCCACCATGTACAACGGCGTCGGTATCACTACGCCTCGTGGCTCTGGCACGTCAGGGTACGCTGAGCTGAGCTCGCCAAAAACCGGCCAACTTCTGTCGAGCATTTCTGAGATTCTCCCTTCCCAGTCACATCATCCGCAATCTGTCACACGTACGGCCTCGAGATGACTTCAGAGCTCCTGGCGACTTTGCCAATCAGACGGTCAAGCACCGTGTTCCGGACGCTGGCATCTTGGATCATGAACGAAAGCGCAAGATCGAGGTGCAATGTCTAGAGCTGCAGGATGAGCTCGAAGAGAAGAACGTAGCCGCTGATGAGGTCGAGAAACAAGTCAGCGAGCTGCGAGAACGGCTGTCGAAGCAGGGAAACGCTGCTCAGCCTGAACGAGGATCAATCAAGGAATATCAGCGTCACGAACTGCTGGCTGCGAAAGCAATAGATAATGACAGGTTCTCGAGAGCGCTAGGCATCAGGAAAGACTATGTTGAAGGAGAGAGCATCAACAAAGAAAGGCAGGAAGAACTGCGGCAGCAGAGGCAGATGGACAAGGAGAAGCGCAATGAAGAGCTTGCAGAACGCAAGAGACAATGGGAGCAAGATCAAGAACAACGCAAGATCGACTCTGAGCAGCAAGCCTTGCGAGCTCGTGCAGAACGAGCAGACCAAATGGAAAGACACAGGAAAGAAGTGGAAGCGAGAGCAAGAGATAGAGAGGCAAAATTGAGAGATATGCAAATGGACAGGGAAAGAGATGCTGGACGCTCAGCGCCTAGAGCAAGGAACGACCTCGTCGATTCGTATAGGCCTGGAAAAGATGTCAGAAGATCCCGCTCACCTCCTACGAGAAGACGTAGAGACGATTCACGAGATCGCTCGCGCAGTAGAAGCCGAAGCAGAAGCATCAGTCGCAGTCGATCTCCTCCAAGACGCCAACGAGCCGCTTCTGCAGACTCTAGGTCCCGCTCCCGCTCTAGATCAAGATCAAGATCTATTTCACGTTCTCGCTCCCCTCCCGCTCGTCGTCGTCGCTCCGTATCGCGCTCAAGAAGTCGTGGTCGAGGAAGAACAATGTCTAGATCTCGTTCTCCTCCCGCATCGAAGCGCAGAAGTCCGTCGCCTTCCCGCTCGAGATCGCGTTCGCCGCCGAGACGAAGAGCTGCTTCTCGATCGAAGTCGCCTGCTCGTCGAGCTGCCGCTTCAGATGACCGGAAAGCAAGAGCTCCCAGCGCATCTGGTAGCGAGGACATGGACGTAGAGAGCGATGCTGGTAGCCCATAAAGCACCGAGTATGTTGTTCCGCTTTCTCCACCTTGCAATGGCGCGGAATCAGGTTCTTTTATCTGACCCCGTATACCGTGTGTGACCCGCGATTGTTATAATCGTACCAATAAAAATGGATCTACAGTGCTCCTGATGCAGTAATAAACGGTCAGCCTCACTTTGCAGACTCTCATGAAACAGGTTTGTAAGCAGCGAGAACGAGAAAGCGGCCACGAAATTTATCATTAACTATGCCATACTGAGGAAGAAGAGTGCAGACTAGTCTACATGACGTGCGCGATCTGCCTTGATGCGTGAATTACTAAGTTCGAGATATGTAAGGCTAACGAAATACCGATATGGGTCTTTACAAGCAACAAGCTGCGACTGTATCTTTACTAAAGAACTATGAAACTGCGTGTGTCGTGAGGAGTATTCAAAATCAAATACGTGCTGAATTGTCCGTATCCCACTCAAGAAAAGTTCAATATAAGCCAGTAGCTCTTCGCAGGCCTTCCAACCAGCGGCTATAGAGCATCTCAGCTATCGGTCCACGCTGTTGTGTGGACGATGAGATCTTCGAAACGCTTTCTGTGTCTGATGAGCTGTCGGCCTCCGCTTCGTCGATGATGGGTCCGCGATCTGTCATTCTTATTGAATGCCGCAGTAAACCTCGAGGGAAGAGCTGTGTCGAAGCTGATAGATGCCGGCGAACATTGTCATTACTGTGAATTGAGCAGAATGGTTAAAAAGTGACAGGAGGAAGAAAATGGAAGAGGGGACGCACTCATTCATCCCTGCCAGGATATCAACCAAGACGCGATATGCGAGTTCGGGATTACCGTTCGCGAGATCTGTGAAGCCCATGGCTATGCTGCTCAGGCCCTCCACTTCTTCAGGCAGCAGGTCTTTCTGCATGTTCTGCAAACCCAGAAGCCCACAAAAATCAGCCAAGGATGCCCTTCTCCACAACACTCAGGAAAGTGAACAAGCCCACCTGCTCAAGAACCGGATTGACGACTTCATCGACCAATGTTCTCCCCATTTGCGCATCTCTCGTCAGTGCCGCCGCCGGAGGAGGGGGTGATGGAACTGGGCTTCTTTCGCTCCTCAAACTTCCATAACTGTTTCTCCTCTCTATGAATTCCGCGGAGGCCCTATTGGAGCTAACACTATCGAATCTCTTGACAGGTCTGATCGTATGCATTCCATTACCTACATCTCCCTGTCTGAGCACAGTCCCATTAATATCGTGTCGCGCAGCCCAGGAATTCCGTTTACTATGCGAAGGACGCTTCTCGTTGGGTGAAGGTGGTTTGAGCGTATCGCCTTCGGCAGTCGTTTGCCGCGAACGAGCTTTGCGAGGCGTCCCTGTCCCTCCGCCCGAACCTGGACCTGATATCCCAACTGGCCGAGAAGCGTGGTCAAAGAAGGATTGCTGGCTTGTATTGGGAGTAAGAGCCGTTGAAGAAGAGCTCGAGAAGACTAAAGATGTGGCAGATGCAGCTGAGCTGTCGGATAAAGCAGCCAATTCAGGGTCGGCCTGCCCGCACCCATGATCGATGGATGCAAGACATTCAGCATCTTAGTCAAAGGTCTGAGAGGAAGCAACATAATGTCAACTCACCAAGTTATCCCTTGTCAGGTTCATAGTCTTGATAGCTTCCGTGAGTTTTCTCTGGTATTCTCCATCATCATCCTCTTCTTCATCTTCTTCCCTCATGGCCGCGTCCATTCTGACCGAATCAAAGCTCCACGCACTCATGACCGTTTCGTTTCCCTTGATAGTTTCCTGATCCATACTGTGATCCTGGCCGCCTACTTTCGGACTATTGTTGTTATCCTTCTTCTTGCCATTACCGCCTTTGGCTTTCCATTCTAGATACCTCTCCGTCAATTCTGTTAGCGTACTTGTGCGTTTCGCATACTTCACAAACCGATGTTGGAGTAGCTCTTTCGCGGAATGCCGGTCTTTGGGATCTTTCGTCAAGCAGAGAGATACGAAATCTTTGAATGCCGCACTGAAATTACCCTCGAGAACAGGTGCTTTGGCTTTGGGAATCAGGAAGAGAACTCGCATGGGATGATATTCCGCTAGAGGCGGTTCGCCTTTGGCCATCTCGATTGCGGTCTGCCATGAGAGAATACACATGGTTCAGTTTATATAACCCGTAAGGAGAGAGAGAGAGAGTAGACGCACAATTCCCAACGACCATATATCCGCTTTAGCATCGTACCCCGCCTGTCGAATGACTTCAGGCGCCATCCAGAATGGAGTGCCTACGAAGGTGTTCCTTCTAGATTTATTATGCGACAACTGAGCAGCAACTCCAAAGTCTGCGAGCTTGACCTTGCCAGAAGCGGATAGGAGGACATTGGCGGCTGCCGAGTTGATGTTCCCGTCGGTTTCAGTATACGGTGATTTAAAATGATAGAATGCTGATTGCGGCTCAGCTCACCCTTGATATCGCGATGGATCTTGCCTTCGTTGTGTAGGTACTCTAAGCCCAGTAGGAGTTCGCGGCATATGATGGCAATCTGCGCTTCGGTGTACGGACCGGGCTTGAGCTGAGCGTTCATGCACCCGTCAGCTTGCTCCGTGTACCTGAAGAAGGGCGGGCTATATTCACCAGATCCAGACATGATCCACCAGCCAGATACTCCATGACTGCATGATAGAACAGCATCAGAGATTGCTGTGTAGATAGATTGATCCAACCCACCTATCCATAGCTTGTACCCTCTCACGAAACTGCCATAGTACCTCGTTACCCATTCCGAGTCGCAAGCTGATAGATGTGCTATCTCCTGCTGGATTTCCGTAATGTCGTCGTCCGAGTCTTCGAGGTCGATCTGCTTGATTGCGACGGTGACGCCTGATGCCAAGTGGGTCGCGCGGTATACGACGCCGAATGAGCCAGATCCAATCTTCTCCAGCAGCTTGTACTGCTTGCTTGGATCCTCGTCGGCTGCGTGGTCGTGTTGCTGCTGTCGAGCAATGTGCGGTTGTGGATTTGGCGAAGCTGAGCGCGACTTTGACGCTGACGGGGATCTGCTACCGAACCCTTTCATTGCTGCCATCACTGCGCGGTCATCTACGCTGTTTGCGAGTCGCGTTTGTCCTGAACCTGGCCCATTGCTGCTGTTTGGAGACAGGCCGGCTGGCGTTGACGCTGCTGCTGACGCTGAGCCTGCAACTGGGGATGCTGATGACGACGGTGAGGACGATGATGATGCTGCTACGACGTCGTTCTTCCTGCTGTTGTCGCTGCTGCTACTCGCTGTTTTGTGATCCGAGCTTGAGCGTTTCCCGATTTTTGGCGGGGCGAGCGAGATGGGCTGTGAGAGTATACAGTGAGTGTATAGAGAGTGTTATAATGCGTGTTAATCAGCCTTTCAACACTCAACACTCTGGGTTAATCCCTCTAAGCTGGCTGCCTCACTGACCATCTAAGCACGCGCGTTAATGGGCGTATACAGGTGTCTATAGACTATAGACTGCCGTGTAACACTGTGTATACTGATGCCTTAGACGAGTGTTGATGGAGTGTTGATGGTTGATCCTTCTCGATGCTCCCCTTAAGTTATACAGCTTGAGTGACTTCAAAGGTCACCTCTCGACAAACACAAGACTCCGCGAAGATCACCAACAAGATCATCAACCATGTCGCATTTCCAGTAAAGCTTGAAGCCCCCATCAGGACTGACTGACACACACTGACACAAACGTTCAAACTGACGCTCCCTTCCTCTCTCGCTCTCCCTGCTCGTTTGTCCCATCTCCATCCCATGACGCAGCGTCTCAAACCTCTTCAATCTGCAAGGCTACGTCTGTCTCGTAACAGGAGGTGTGACGAGGTAACACCTACATCAACATGATGTATACTGACGTCTAATGACAGCCGGAACCGGTATTGGTCTGATGGCCACTCAAGCTCTCTCTGCAAACGGCGCAAAAGTATACGCAGCCGCTCGCCGCATTGATGTCCTTAAAAGGTCAGCAGAGGTGCGTTGCCAAGTCCTCAATACCACAAGCCAGGTACATTATAAGCTAATGAACGAGTGCCTTTGGGATGTGCGATCGCCAGGTCCACCGAGGCGACGGCGAGATCATCCCTCTAGAGATGGACGTGACCGACAAAGACAGCATCAAGAAGGCCGTCGAGTTCATCAAGTCGCGCGAGAGCAAGCTCGATCTCCTCATCAACAATGCAGGTCTAGCATCCAACAAGACGGACGTCTCAAAGGGAGATACAGACTTAGAAGGGTTCTCAAAAGATCTCTTTGAAGATCCCATGTCCAACTGGGAAGATACCTACAGAACAAATGTTTTCGCGCTCTACTACACGTCAGTAGCGTTCGTACCCCTCCTCGTCAAGGGAAACAAGGAAGACAAGATGCATAAAGTCGCAAAAGACTTTTCGCCCAGCATCGTGAGTGTATCGCCCTCACCTTTGACGAGTAACTCATCATCCACTGTTCGTTGTCTGTCGCAGATCAACATCTGCTCCATATCGGGAATCACAAAGACGACCCAGTCTGGTCAATTCGCTTACAACAGCAGCAAAGCAGCCATTATCCAGCTCAACAGGCTGCTAGCTACTGAATTCTCCCGCGAGAACATCAGTGTGCGAGTAAAGTGAGTTGCACCTCCTTCCATTTCTCCGTTCCTTGATATTGTTCTAATGCTCAGAGGGAAACAGCTCAATCGCTCCAGGCTACTTCGTGAGTCTCCGCATATACGTTACGTAAGTCGCGTGGAAGTACCAAACTGACAACTTGTACATTCCAGCCATCTGAAATGACGACCAGCGAGTCCAACTCTGAAAACAAGTCCGAGATGAAGCAAGAAGGGTGGCGCAAAGAAAAGATGGTCCCTGCCGACCGACCAGGCAAAGACGAAGTAAGCTAGCTCTGTTTAGCATTTCCCTGTCACAGCAGTTGTAATTTAACTGCTGTTTATGATTGCAGGACATGGCTATGGCTGTCATCCTGCTCGCTAAGAACACATACATCAATGGGCAGACTCTCGTGGTTGACGGAGGACTCCTCATCGAGATGGTATGTCTCCTCTCCTGCTCTGTACACACTGATTTCAATGCTGACATACAATTTTGCCGCCCATAGCCTTGAGCAATAAGCAATCAAACATCAGTAGAAGATCAAAGGAGGAAATTTCAGTCTCCCTGTAGCGTAAAATGCCAAATTAGCTCCATCATCATCAGGGATTTATGACGTTCTTCTAGGCAAAGCCAACAACAAACAAAGCTTTTTCGTTCACAAAGGGGGGCACAAAACTCGAACACAGCCCTTACTGTACGGACGGATCCGAGCTCGCTCCAAGCTTGACTGTCCACTACTCTTTCTTTCTTGCTTACTCACTCACTTTCTCGTTCAGTGATTCCACTAAGCTTCAAATCAAGACACCAGAGATAGATCCACGGAATGGCTACTCACCCTGTCAAAGCCCACGTAGCGAAACGGCTAGCTCAGCGCGCCGCTCGTCTACAATCAGCTATTTTGACGTCGTCATCAAGACAAGACAAGGCCGACCGAGAGCTACAAGAGTTCTTCGACTACCTCGACACGCTAGACGATCAAGTCGATCGCATCGACCCGTACGAGGATGAGGCCGCAGGGCTACGGAACAACGAGTCTTTTGGCGGTCGTGTAGGCAGTATGCGAGCTGATCACAAGGTGTACCATCCTCCTACACCGCCTATCCCATCTTCAAAAGCCAGCGTGGCCTCTCGACGAAGCAGCGCAAGCAGCAGCGGCAGCAGCAGTGCAGCTAGTAGTAGAGTACCCTCTTTCAACAGCCACGACTCTGGGTACTTCAGCCAAGCCAATGCTGCTGCA
This sequence comes from Erythrobasidium hasegawianum, assembly GCA_001972285.1. Lineage (NCBI taxonomy): Eukaryota > Fungi > Basidiomycota > Cystobasidiomycetes > Erythrobasidiales > Erythrobasidiaceae > Erythrobasidium > Erythrobasidium hasegawianum. The sequence continues at coordinate 589,584 of BCII01000015.1, forward strand.
CCTGCTCCGGTAGCTGGCGTCAGGAGCGATGAAAGGCCATCTCCCAGACCTGCACAAAGGCCATTTCGAATGGACAAGGAACCACGAAGGCAGTCTAGAGCATTCGATCAGCCGAATGCGAAATCAGTGAAACGTGAATCCAGAGGCTCTCGTGTGGCTGCAACAGGTCTAGTACAACGACCGGCGCTATCCCAAAAGTCTTCCTCTGCGTCCTACAGAGGTCCAACGCCGGCTTAAGACACGCCATCTTAGTGGCATGCAGAATTCTCAATTGTAAAATGTTTCTCGCTTGTTCCGTTTAAAAATCGAAAGCCTTGCGCCGTGCGTTTCCGAGCCTGGCTTTGCTTCAGCTTACGAGGGCGTCGCCCATTGCCATGAGCAGCAGTGTATTGATATGCTCGCAAGAGCTCGCGCCTGCTACCAGTAGGGCTCTTTCGAGCCGGCGGTCTTTTTGTATACTTGGACCAGCTAGCATCGTGGGATCGTGACGCGAAGGCTTTGGGAGCATATCAGCTCTATGTACCAGTATATACGCATAATGGATCGACTTACTGCGTTGTAGCCTCTGCAGCTTGCGTGCCTTTTGTCGCATTCGTTGGTCCGGCTTGACTGCGCGATATGCTTGCAGACTCATCTTCGGGCGATGATCTTACGACTTCCCACTCTCAGCAGGAGGGAGGCCCCACTCCGCCTGTCCAGGGAGCCTTGAAATTCTCTTATTCTCCCAGTTGTCGAGATCTCCTTCTTTTGCTCGAAGCTTGAAGTACTCCTCTCTGATGTCTACCTTTTTTCTGGCTTTGTTCATCTTGAGCTTATCCTCTTTGCTTAAAGTCTGGATCTTGCTCTCTCGTAGATCGTATCGCGTACGCGTTACCGAAGATAGAGCGAAAGAACCGAAAACGAGGATGGTCATGAAGGGCAGTCCGAAGTAGAGAAATGGACGACGCCGTGTCTTGCTGAGAACTGGAGATGCCTGAAGGCGCTGCGATGCAAAGACAGCCATAATTGAGATCGACCTGTGTATGTGTGCAGAGGCAAGATATGAGAAGTCAAAAGTCGGCTGATCAACCCCAACTATTATTTTCCTTGTGGACTATAAGGATAGCTAATGTTACGACAGACACTGCTGACTATGCTCGGATTGGGACCCCTGCTAAGTTTCTGGCTGACTAGACTCACCCTGCTACCGACCACGCGTATCTACACTACTTTTACATATGACATACTACAGCTCTGTATATAGAAGTATCAGCTACCGGCGCTCTATACGGAAAGGGCAACGCAGAAAAGACGAACCTATGCGCATCCCTTGCTCTACTATCAAAAACTGCACTCCGAGTTTGTGTTCTTGCTCTAGATCCAGCAATTCTTCTCTAATGATATCACGTATGCTTTCGGGGACCACGTCTTGGTCTGCTTGGGTTGAAAATAGGTCAGCTGCCCTGTGATCACAGCGGAGGAAGCTGTACTTACTGCGTCTCGCAAGCGACCGACTCGTTGATATAGCTTGTTCGAGTTCTTCCATACTCGTCAAATCCTTGATATGTATAATCGCGACTACAGCATGTTTGGGATTTCGGTTAGGGCAATGGCGAATGTGCAGCGAAACGTCGCCAACTAACCGGTGACACCTCGTAACCGTCCTGTTACATCTTCCGTTGACTGCCCTGACCCCGCCGGCAAGAAGGAGGCGAGTACGCGTAATTCTTCGAATATATAGGGAGGTGATAGATGGCCGTATAGCTGAGCTTTCGGCCGCGATGACTGTTCTCGTTATCTTCATCAGTGACCTTGTGTTGACATACGTAGAAAGCATGACCGCGTACCGTATAGGAGCATTCGATGAAGATGGCAGATAAGCGGCGTTCCGCTATCCGCGCCGCTGCTTCTTGCCATATCCTCCGATTATATTGTTCTCTGGAGATGGAGTCTGTGAAGCAGTCCAACGTCATTGGTAGGTCGTGTTCTTGACCGCAAGCGAGACTATTGACTTACCGGCTTCAAGATCGCCAAAGATAAGGAAGCCATTCTGCGTGTCTTCATTCTCGATAAAGAACGCGCTTGAAGCATACTGCGACTGATTGTGGTGGGTGCCATGGCTTATCGGTCTAGCGGATGCAGTTAGGCCTTTCGAAGGCTTGACTTTGGCTTCACCTTCCGTTCTGTAAGATGCAGCAGTGCTTGATGAGTAAAAGACATCATGCCAAATAGTCGAGAAGAAACGGCCTCACGCTTTCCAGACGTAAGGTACGCCATTCGCAGCTTCGTAGCTGCCTAGAACAGGCCACAGCCCGCCGTTCATGGCAGCTGACAAGTTGCCGAGCGTTTGTTTGGAGCCATAGACTGATTTTTGCGATGCGCCGGATCCCGATGCGAGTACCAGGCCCTGCGATGTAATTCAGCTTCTTGCGCTTTATGGCCTCACGATAGAGGATGCAAGGCGTACTGATATATGATCTATAGCGAGTCGTAAGATGTCAGATACTGAATAAGTCAAAGCTTAGGCCAATGCACTCACCCCAATGCGCGTGCGTTATGATGAAGCTCCGAAGAAATCCAAAGATGAAGCCAGCGTTGGCCAAGGGAGAACCTCTATTCCTTTCAGGCAGTCCAAAGCCTTCAAACAGGGCAGGTTCCTTCCCTAGCAAGCGAGTGAGTGCTCCCAGGCATGATCCTGATAAACAAACAAGGGGAGGTACCAAATCAGAGGGAAAGTCGGAGTCTGTCGATAAGTGATTCTAGCTAGATGTACCGCCATCAACAGACGTGAAGCCATCGCTCCATGGCTGGTTTGCAGGCTTGACGAGATACGCTGACAGGTTATCTTCTGCAGGTCCCCCGCCGCAACCCAAGACGAGCATATCGAAGCTGGGCTTTTCCGCCAGTTTCACGACATTGTGGGAGATTCTTGATGGTTGCGCAGATGAAGTTGCAGCTTCAAGCTCCCCGCTGCCGCCCATGCTATGCGATCCGACTGGGCGTTGTTGTTTGACTTTCGGTACCGTATCTTTCGCGGGAACTGACTGACTACTTTCGCAGGTTTTCCAGGCTCGTTGTAGATGACTGGCTCATGCTCGCAGCTTCTGCTCGACCTTCGTTACTGCTTCATGCCCGCTGTGTCCCATATGCGAAGATGACCAAATCCAAAGGCTGCACGGAGAAGATACACGAAAAGGTCATGATGAATCTTTAATCCGTCAAACACACGAAACTCTTAAGGTGACAGACTGATCTACATCCATTTGTGGGCGTTGTGCTGCGAGAAACACCTCCCGTCAAATCAGGGGAGCTCGATGTCTCGGATAGAGCAAGTTTCCATATACGAATCAAGTCTAGCGTAAAGCTGCCACATGGCAGAGAAGACAAAGCTTGAGGTCACCTTCACATTACGGGCATGGTGTACATCCGCAACAAAATCGATACAGCACAACACCACTGCGTACTGCAGAAGAAGACGAGAGCCTGCCGTAGAAGACGGCCATCACTGAAGAATCAGTGAGAAGCTCTGGAAGGGATTGCTAATTGTCGCTCTCCTCCTGCAACAGCCAGGGCTTCGTGATGTAGTTTCGGATGCTGGACCGCCGCGAAAAGTCAGCATGAACCGACATGTGCTCTTGGGCGTGTGCATTGCTCACCTATCAGGCATAAGAACCACGACATTCCTCGTCGGGTCACTTGCAACGGCTTTTCCCTCTTCCGTCTCGGTCAACCAGCGTATAGCTCCTGCCATGGCACACCCGCTAGATCCGCCTACTAGGAGCCCTTCTGCTCGAATAAGCTTGCGAGTCATCTTGAATGCAGAATCATCGTTGACTTTAAGCCAGACATCAACGAGCTTCCTGTCCAGAACATCCGGGATGAATTCGTAGCCTGAGTCGTACTGTCAGCCGCTTGCTTCGCATGAGTGGCACATGGGACGCACCGATACCCTCTACCTTATAAAAGGCGCTCTCCCCTTCCTTGAGCTCGTTGAGCGTCTCTGGTTGTGCGAGAATGCTGCCTATCGGATCGATCCCGACTACCGTGACATCGCTCCATTCCTCCTTCAAGCGTTTACTCATACCGCTAATCGACCCTCCGGTACCAGCTCCAGCGAATAGAACGTCCAATTTCCCGTTCGAAGGTCTTGATGATGCCGATCCATTCTGCACCGGCTTGGAAAGCTCGTCCTTTCCATTCACGAGCGGCTTCTCGTTATGATCGTTGGTGGTAGTTGTAGAAGGTAGCCCGCCAAGCATGCTGCTCATGTCCATATACTGATCAAGCGTGTTTCCTCTCGGCCTCGTCTTGGCTTTGCCCGGCGAACTCGACAAGCTCTCCTTCTCAGATCCTCCACTCTTCTGCCTTTCCATGTCTTTCGACATCGTGCCAGTTCCAGGCAAATTGGCCAAGCGACTTGACCCATCTACCAGTCTGTCTAACGTGTTTCCTCGTGGTCGACTGACAGGCTTGACATAGGTCGACTTGATGTCTTCGATGATCTCTTCTGCGGTGCCATAATAGTGCGCTAATGGATTTGCAGTGTTGACATACTGATCCAGAACAATGCCGTATGGAATCTCTTTTTCCAGCCGCCGGGCCACCTCTGCTCGAAATATAAGCACTGGCTGTAAGCAGGGAGGTACCAAGCTTACGAATGTGCGATCGCGGATCATCATATGCTGCTTCTGTAGGCGTGCGAACCACCTCAGCTCCGAGACTAACAGACCTCGAATATCAGCATTGGAAGACCCTGGTCCACCGCCATCGACTCACGCCTGCAAGACGGTCTGCTTCTCCTGTGACATCTTCTCCGGCAGGCAGATGATACATTTGTAGCCATATACAGCGCACGCCAGCGCGAGTGCGATGCCAGTGTTTCCGCTTGCTGTAAAGGGCCTCCGTCAGCTTACGTGTGATTCTGTCGCTTGGACAAGTACTCACTTGGCTCAATGACAACACTCTTGCCTTTGATAAGGCGGCCATCCTTCTCTGCTTGTTGAATCATCCGGCGCCTGCAACGCACGATTTAGCCTGGTTCCGTGACCATATGTTGTGCGCGCTGACCCAATGCGATCCTTGACGCTGCCTCCAGCATTGAAGTACTCTTTGAAAAGCCAATAATCAGGTCCATCGCGAGCTCGTCATGTGACGCGACGTACCGCATTTGCAGTCTGTGTTCGCACAATCAGCAGGCGCAAGCTGGCGGTGTGAATACACATACATAGATTGCACTTGATGCCATACTCGCTGGCCAGCCTGTCCACACGGACCTGCGCGAACACCTCATCCATTAGCCGGTCTGTCATTTGAACTCCGCCTTGACAGATTCCATCTTCACCATGGGAGTGTTGCCAATATGCTCGAGGACATCGTTCAGTATCATTGTTGAGGCGTAGCAAGTGCAAGAGAAAGAGCTGGGAAGAAACGAGACAGACGGAGTACACATCTGGCCCCTTGTTCAAAGCGTGGCAATCATGCGTATCATCGCGTGCATCCAAACATGCAAATCTTTGCACGTCGCAAGGTGAATCGGGCTACAAAGCTTTGCTCTCTTTCATCCCACCGCACACTGACTATGCTACATCCCAAGCTCGAGCTCTGCTGTCTCTCGCTTCGCTTCTTGCCGGTCCGCGAGAGCCTTCACGTGCATAGACTCCGCCTGTAAATGAAGAACGCTTGAAGAGAGATGGTCTTCTACCTGTATGGCGACTACACCTTCTCCGTCTGTATGCGAGCCACTCCGGATGGCAAGAGCGATAGCCTTTGCTTCGGCTAGGTAGCCAACGCGATCTGCATCCTGATATACCAGCGTGATCAACAGGGTGTCATGAAGTGAAAGAAGAAAAGCTTACGGTGTAGCCTGCAGCCAAACCGCTTGTAGATGGCAGTGCGACCAGTCTGACCAGATGCCGCGATTTATTCAAAGGATCTGGAACCGAGATAACCACATTCTGCAGGCCTAGTTGTACATCGCTGGTCGACTGTTTACGCTTCGAAGGAGATGTTGAGGGCCCCGAAGTGCCTGAAAACGGACTTTCACGCTTGACGATGCGCTTACGCTCTTCTGGTGAGATGCTCGCTAGCAGGTGTTTCCGGAAGTTCCGATACACATCCATACCCACAAAGCATACGCTGCGAGAATAAAGTATCAGCATAGAAACGCCTTCTGGCGATAGTCACTGACACTAGAGGCCGCCATTTGATCATCTTCTGCAACGTATTGACTGCGCCCGCCTGGAATTCCAAGCTCGGAACCTGATCTGCCCGAGCAGTACATCTCTGTACGCTGTCAGTCAGGCCCAGCTTGTATTTGATGGGCATCTCCGGCGATTCGGATGGGTGTAATCGATGAGGTGTAAGACCCGCTTCGTGCAGGACTCGATAGAACCGATTCGAAGGGTGCGCATAGTGATATCCAAGCTCTGAAGAACGCACGCCAGGATTGCAGCCGCAGAACAAGACTATAAGCCTTCAAAGTCAGCTTATTGGGTTTGGGCGCACTTTAGGCGCAAGACTTACTATCCAGATCCTCTGCGAGTCGATCAGGGACTTCTTTCATACCCTGATACTGGCCTGTATCCATCACTTTCCGCTTCCTGCTACTCGAAGTCCGGCTTTTTGGCGAGGGGCGCGTACTGGACGGAGTTGAGGGCTCGCCAAGCTTGACATCAAGATCAGGAATTTGAGAGCTCGATCCGAAGGCCGTAGTATCGTCCTCTAGCTTGATAATGGAGGTCAAAGTTCGGGTGGATCTCCTTTTTGCAGGCGTTTCAGACGCTATGAACCGGTCCAGACTATTCCCGAAGGTAAGCGCATCTTCTGGTGTGTCCTCATCTTCTGGCTTCACGCTACGCTTGGAACGAGAGCGGCCTTCTGGAGGAGCCGACCTAGAAGCAGGCAGGGACAAGAATGAGCCTGCTTCAGGAGCAGCATTGCTTGATGATTCACATTGCATAGATTAGCTTTGTTGGCCTTTAACCCGTATATTTGCAGACGACGAATGCTGGATGGGAGGGAGAGGACGGTCTCGTAAAGTTGGCTAAAGGGATGCAAGCTAGCATAGCAGCGGCCATAGATGTATTGATGTGCGCGTCCGTATGATGTAGCAATATTGCCGATGGTAGGTAAGAAAAGACATCTAAAGGTGCGATCAAGATGATATGAACAACAACGAAAGAAGACAACCGAGTATCGAAATTTGTGCCAAGTCTACTTCCTGCCAGACACCTTCATGCTAAACTTTGGTTTACCTCTTGACGCAGGGGGTGCGATCTTTGCTTTTTTCTTTTGCTGAGCCGGCTCTTCCGCTTCCGACTCGCTAGAATCTGCAGCTTCGTCAAGCGGGATCGGTTCGATATCACTATCGTCATCATCTGGTTCTTCAAAGAGTTCTTCCTCGTCGCCGATTTCTTCTTGTCCTCCAGGTCCATCTCCCTTCAGATCCCCATCATCACCGTACATATCCTCATACTCGAACTCATCGACCACGTCTTCTTCACTCTCCTCCTCTTCTTGTTCATCGTCATCATCGCCGGCAGCCGAGCCAGTAGCTTTACGCTTCGCAGCTTTCTCCAATTTCTTGGCTTCAAGCTCCTGCTTCTTTCGCTTGACATTGGCTTCTTGCTGTTCACGTCTTGACTTTGCCAGCTTCTCGCGCTCTTTCGCTTTCCGTGCAGTCTCCGCTGCTTCTTTTGGTGTTTTGTGGATAAATTCATGGAATAGCACTTCGCCTTTCCCATCCCCGATACCATCTTCGATCTTGACCAAGCCTAGCTCGAGTCGGGGACCTAGTTCCGTCAAGCGCACAGCACGCTTCTCGCTACCTGCGCTGGATGCAAGTCGCTTGTTTGCTCGGCCGACGTACGCTCCCGCAAGTTCCACCTGCCGCGACTCTGGTCCTTCCTCTTCTCCTCCGCTTGCGTCTGATTCTGCTTCGCTGGCAGAAGACAAGAAGCCCATATCACCGTGATTCAAAATATAGTCTGAGATGTCTTTTGCGCTTCTGAGATCTGGCAGGCCTTTCGCACGCAATGCAGCGAACGAAGCTTGTGATGAGACGTCTGAAGGAGCTGCCGAGTACACGCTCGAGGCGCGCTTCTGCCTGCCAGCTGACGTGCCATCGATGATCTTGCGGATAGAGCGCGAGACACCAACAGGTCGGATCGTTATAAGGTAGTGACGGAAGTCGATTGTGCGAGTAGAAGGGTTGTAAGAAAGGAGGACTACGCGTCTTGCGCTGGATAAGGGCATGCTATGGACCCTGATAGGAGGGAAGAGATTTTGAAACATAGTCTGAAGAAGGGTAAGCTGACGAGCGTCGTTGGTGTTGTTTGATGCGGAGAAGTTGTTGAGAATGAGCTGAGCATCTGATGTCAGCACTACTCCTGAGCAAATATTGCGACTGCTTACAATGGGTTCGGTTGCAAACTCCTTGCCTGGGCTTCTGGGTCGCTTAGTCGCAGCGAGTATATCTTTGACCAGAGCATATCTCAAGACCTTGAATCCAAGCGTAGGACCTCTAGGCAGTCTAGTTATACGAAGATTGACATTGCTAGCTGGGTCTTCCTTGTCATCTTCGGCTAAGCTCTTGTTTGCTTCAGATTGCGCCAAAACAAGCATATGTGTGACATGCAGTGGTCCAGACATTGCAATGAAATCCTTAATCTTGTTGCTTTTCCTTTCCTGTTTCTTCAGAATCAGCTACATGGCCTCTGGACTGGATTATGTCAGGCCTAACCTTCAATCTTGAAGCTGTGTTGGGCTCGAGGACTCTTCGTAGATCCTTGGAAAGCTGCTTGACGCTGTTCCCGACTTCGCCAGCATGCACCACAAACGATTTCGGTTTTCCATCGCCGACCTTTTTCGCAGTATCTGCCTTGATGGTATGCGTCCGAGTCTTGCGCTGTTTCCATGCATTAGATGTATTCTGCATCTGCTTGCTCTGATAACTCACTCGGCGCGCCATTGTTGAATGAAAGAATCGGTAAAAGACCAAAATTTAGATGGCCTTTCTGGCTCTGCACTATCGAAGTCTTGAATTGCTGGATTGATACGCAGCAAGATTGCCAGCAGATCTGACTGCTGGAAATACCGTCAAGTCCCCTGAAGAAAGCTTTCTTTGGGTTGCCGAGCCTGCATTTACGTCGTCAACTCAGCGCTTGATGCGCTTCAATGTCCGAGAATGCCTCTACCTCTTCTTCATCGGTAGCATCAGGATCAACAACATTGCCCAACAAAGCTGCATACCATGAACCTGCGCTTTTGGATGATCTCGTCGCAGGCTGGCTAGGCGGAGCTCTGGGCATTCTAGCGGTAGGCTGTTTTCGCGCGTATCGTACTTCAATCCAGCAAACTGATTCATGCCAATAGTCAAACCCTTTGGAAGTTTTGTATGTCTGAATCCCATTCTATCGTCGAGAAGCATTCGGCAGCAGGGACATGCATCTCGAACTCACACTTACTCCCCTGCCTTCTCTCTTTCCCGTTATTAGAAAGGTTCGCATGCAGACTGCGATACCTGCGGCAGCAGCCGCCGATACACCTAGTACACCTCGAGCTGGAGCAGGCAGTCGACCACCACGAGGCACGACAGAAGGCCTCCTAATGCTATGGCGTACCGAAGGCGCTCGAATATTGATAGCCGGAGCAGCAGCGCCCATTCTCGTACGTCTATGCTATATTCTCTTGCGTCTATGCTATATAGCTATACGTCCCGAACTGACCTTTCGATGATAGGGCCTGGCTGTTATCGACTCGGCTTTCTTTGGCATATATGGCCGCACTATGTCTGCTTTTGAGCAAGATCGCCAAAATCCTGCTTCTCTACCCTTGGTCTTCTCATCCGGTGCTCTCGCCGGAGGTGTCTGTGCTCTTCTGCAGACTCCAGTCAGTAGACAGCTTTATAGCTAGTAATGCAGCTGATGTCCCCCTGACCTAGATCGAGGTCGTCAAGTGCAGAGCGCAAGTCGAGAATCAGGCATCTGAAAAGCGACTCGGAAGCTTTGGCATCGCGCGCATGATAGCGAAACAAGAGGGCATCAAAGGTAAATATCGCAGCTAGGCGTCTATGGCCAGCGTATCTCATAGCGTTGACATTGCATGGGCAGGCTTCTACCACGGCGGCTTGACAACGACACTACGCGATACCGTCAGTTCTGGCATCTTCTTCTCCACATGTGCGTAAATCTATAAGTGTCTACATGCACATCTGACCAACTGCCCTCAGACATTCTTTTCCGTCGCATTCTTCGTTCCGAATCGCCTTTCGCACCTGCATCTTCTGTATCATCTACATCTTCACAATCGCTTGGCGAAGCAGTCACTCCCATACCCGAGATAGAAGACGGCCACCCTTCTACTTCCTTCACTTCCGAGATCGCTACCATCCTTCTAGCGGGCGGCATGGCCGGTACTTTCGCTGCCATCATACCTTATCCGTGAGTCTTTGTTATGACGCTGTCGATAGCAGAGCTCATTTGCTATTGGCCAGCCTGGACATCATCAAAACCCGACTCCAAACCTTCCATTCGCAACCTGCTCCTACTCTTACGGGCGTTTGCCGGCAAATCTACGCAGACGGCGTCCGGACCTATATCTATCTGTATCCCAATACCCTCACGCATTCCTTCCTGCAGCGGATATCGAGGCTGAAGCGGACTTGGCATCCCGGCGAGCGAAGTGCATTCTTGGAGATGTGGAGTACTAGATTGCTGGCACTCAGGGCGTATTTCGTAGGGTACAGACCGACTATCGCGAGTAGCTTTATAGGCTCTGCAGTCACAATTACCTGTGTAGAAGCTGTCCTTCGCGGCTTTCAGCACTGGAGAGAACGGTAACGCGATCACTGTGCAGAACATTCATCTTCTCAGCACCGTAACATGACGAGCAGTGACAACATTTGTCCATTTGTCAGCTATTCCAGGTTTGTTCCGCGCCAAGGATCACCGTGCGCTTCGAGTGAAGCGTTTGCAGCATGAAAGTCCTTCTTGCTTCCTGTGACAGCGTATTGACCCAATCACCGCCTACTTACATATCACCTGACGACATTTTGCGTCAACCATGACCTCTATGCCTAAAGCGAAGATCGCCGTCATCTACTGCAAGCAGAATATCCGTCGCAAGAGCTGTGCAAATCCAGCTAATCTTCCTTAACATCTCTTGCTTCTATCCATAACTCATATCATGTTCCTCAACATCAGACTCGACGTAAGCTTTGACCTTCGAAGTGCAGTACCAAGCACCTTATCATTCACATACTGCTAGCTATGGTCATATTACAAAGCTCACAGAAGAAATCGTAGCTGGCGCGAAGTCGACCGGCGCGCAGGTCGATGTCTTCCAGATTCCGGAAACGCTGTCTGATGAGGTGTTAGCAAAGGTAGGCAGAGAACATTTAAGCAGCTATGAATGATGAGTCTAACGCAGAGGCTCGTTCACTGGTGATGCCTGCAGCAATACGCTATCGCAAGACCCGACATTCCCGTTATCAGTCCCCATCAGCTGCCAGACTACGACGGATTTATTATGGGATTTCCAACTAGGTATGTATGTGCTTTCACGCATGCCTCTCGCCCAGCTCGGGCATCCTTGCGTGCAGAAGAATTTGGGAGTATCCGCTGATGACGGAGGCCTCAGGTATGGACGTGCCCCCGCACAAGTGAGCGCATTCTTTGACAGTACAGGACAAGAATGGGCAAGCGGTGCCTTAGTTGGCCGATTTGCAACAATGTACACCTCGACCGCTTCTCAGGTAGGTGGGACTCTACGCTCGACGCGTCTCAGAGTTTGTTGACATGTCCAATTCTCTCTCATTAGCACGGTGGAGCCGAAGAAACAGCTCTTACTACTATGCCCTTCTTCTTCCACCATGGTACGCTTCCTCCCAAAATGTTCAGTCCCATTATCACTGTTTCTTAACTCTGTCCATAGGAATCACCTACGTTCCAATTGGATATACAAATGATGACCTGACCAACACTGCGGAGATTGTAAGCTGAAACTGCCAAGCGCGTTGAGTTTTCAGGCGGGAACTGATTCATTGGCCTAATTGACAGATCGGGGCTTCGGCTAGCGGTGCTGGTACTATTGCTGGCGCCAACGGTGAAAGGAGCCCTACTGCTGTCGACCTCAAGATCGCAAGACATCAAGGTACCCACTTCTCAAACATCGTCAACACATATGTTGCTGGCAAGCACGCTCTGGCTTAACTGCTCCTCAAGAAGCCTTCACTGCCCATCGGAACATAACCTTGATGAGACGCGATTGACCAATCTTCTTGTCATACATACGCAGCTGTGCAGTCGTTGCTAGAGTTAGCCATAGACAGAATACAGTAGACCTTCCGATCATGCCGATACAGAACGAGTTTGTCTTCAGGGAGTAATGGTTCAAACATCTAACTAATCGTGGCATCTAGCGGATGTCCTGCTTCACATTCGAGCTACACAACTAATCCATTGGATACATTTACTTCTTGGCTGCCAAAAGTAGGCACATTCATAAGTCGTCTGGCAAGTTCATCACTTTCGGAAGTCCCTCTCTGCATTGCAATAATCAGTCTGGGACTTGAATATGACACCGAGCCCACGCACCCGTTCAGCTTCTTGATAAGCGCACCAAAGCCTGTGTGGGAGTAGTCCTTCTCGTTCCACTGATCTTTATGATACCTGACTAGCGGTGTCTATTGCACGATCGGAGATGTGAGCATGGAATAGTATATCCTACGAATGGCGGCTTACCGGTCCCGAAGTATCCAAGCTAAGTGTGATGAGATGCTTGATCTCCTTTGTACCCAGCACAGGCTCAGTATAGGCCGTTCTTAGCTTTAGAGCTATTAAGTTTGGGTCATTTCGAGCGACTTCATGTTCCTTGACGGTCACGTCCTTGAAGACCTTGGACAGAGCCAAGAATTGGGCGGCGATCTTCTTCCTGTGATACTCCACGTGAGTGTCGCGACTTGCTGGCAGGTAGACTGACCTACCGGGTGTTTGAGAAGGACAGAATATCGTCATAGACACTGGATCGGTGGTACGTCGCTTTGTAGTCCTCTAGACAGGAATCGAGCTGTGCATTGTACATTTTGACAACTGTGTCTACGATTCTCTGGCGGTCTGCAGGCAGCGACAGGGACTTTGATGCATCGGGCTCATATTCGCCTTTGCTGTTCAGGAAGTCGGCTGTATTGACATGCGGCTCGTAGCTGCGTGGATCCTCAGACATGTTGGGACAGGTATTGCTTGATTGCGCGAAGAAGAGGGGAGAGCAAGAGAAGAAGCAAGATCTGACCGCGTCGACATTAGCGATCGACGCGCTTTGGTGCCTGCTTGTCCCATAGTGAACAGCGACGGATGCTTCTCATAACACTTGTAGCTCTTCTAGTGCCAAAACAACAACATTCTCACTGCCTCCGGTGTACTCTAAGGACTGTATCAACAGCAATCGCTATCTACGCCTCAACAACACTCTACTCGAAAAGCAGATCGGTCTCTCCGGCTGTTACTCTGATGAATCTAGCTACTGTCTCCGGCTGGGACAGCGGAACCATGTGGCCCGAAGCGCATTCATCACTATACGCGCACCCGGCTTGCATGGCATACTGTTGTTGCAGCCTGGGGTCTATGATATTGTCACGCGTGGCTATCAGATATGTGCTTTGTACTCCATCGTCTTGCCAGCCGTAATAGCTTGCAGAGGAGCCTGTCTTGAATCCAGCTGCGTAGCCCGCACCTGGTTGGACTTGCAGCTTGGAGATGTATTGCTTAGCGAGAGCGGTCGGCATATCGTTGAACAAGAGGAGACGAGGATTCTGGCATGTCATGCCGCCGAAGTTCTGCATCTTGTGTTATTAGCGAGTTCCCCGTCTGTGCCAGCGTCTTACTCACATCAAAGTCGAGATGTGGCCGATCATACCCAATATACATCAGCAAAGCTGCTATATATACGAGTTTCGTAACGCCTCCTGTCTTGTTGAGCTTTTGGCGAGCAATCTTTGTGAGGCCTTCCATGGCTATACTGCCGATGATTCCGCCGCCAGCATGCATGACTATCATGATCTCTCTTTCCGAATGATCATCTAGCGCAGATTCGATGATTCTTCGTACTCCAGCAATGTCATCTCTGAGTGTGGGGCCCGTTGGCGCCTCTTGCTTCGGATCGTTCCGATGCCCTGTACTGACAAGTGCAGCTACATAGGTGATGTATCCTTGTTTCTGGAGCTGTGCGACAACTTCATCCCATAAAGACGGTCCAATCCATAAGCCGGGTACCAGCACGATAATCGGTTTGGGCATGCACGGGGAGACCAGAATATGGTGTGTAGGAGGATAGGAACAGGAAGAGAAGGCTAGGAAGTTGACGGGATCCGGACTTAACGAGAAGAGATGCCCCACGCGAATTCAAAGTCGCCCTTAAGCAGAGAGCAACTCAACATTGCGCGAAGACAAACGGCCGTCCATGATGCATGTCGAAGAGCTGCAACGAAATGTTCGCCTGCAAGAGCCTTTCCTCTGTGTCATCGAACCGGCATGAAGCTTTACACAAGGTCGCGCTCGTTGGACTTGACGTTCAATCTAAGTTGCGATGCTGGCAGCATCAGGGGTGTCATCGGTCTCCTCTTGTCATTGCTATCTGTTCTGGTACAGATCGAAAACTGAGTCCCACAAGAACAGGTATCTCACCGTCCTGGCACGCGAAAGCGCTTCAGCGCGCTTGGCGTGCGAAGTGACCGAGCTATTCGCAGGCGCTGCAAAGCTTCCGCAGGTACACACTCCCAACACATTCTCGTAACGACCTCCAGTGGGTTTTCCGGACGTTCTTGTCGTGTTCTCCAGAAACGCAGCTCTCGAACGTAGCCGCTCAAATGCAAGTCTGCAAGGATGGCACCCTTTACTCTATGGATCCCTCGTGCGCAGCCTGAGGGTGTAGTAGCAGACCCGGTAGCCATGTTGGAGCACAAAGCATCCCTTATCGCAGCCAATTTGCGCATCTAAAACGCCGAATGTACGCAGCACCTGTCGGGATTACGTACGATCTTATATTGCGATCACCCATCAGCCAAACGAAGAGGCTCGCGTATGGATGCGATTAGCCCGGCCTGCCGAATTAAGAACCGTCTCCTCCCCTAGCTGCATGTCCGTTCTCTAAAGTCAAGACCGACACTTGAACGTTCCACGTAAGTCATTCTGTTCAACACGGATCTCAACTCTCTGCCCTATGCGACACTCCGGCTCAGGCCATATACCGAAGCCTGTTATTCCGACCAGGGAGGGTCACCCGAGTCCAGACAAAGCTCTACAGCTGTGCTACACTATAATCTAAATGATCTGGGTCGTTTGCTGTCTATACGAACCCCTTTGTTTTTTTTGTGTATATAGTCGCGTTGTACGAGTTAATCTATACAGCGAATGAACAAGAGTAGCATACAAGCGTATGGGATTTATGTCGAGTAGGGAACTGCATCGCTTCTAATTTGTTCCGTCAAGAGGTGTATGTCTTGGGCAGTAATTGATGGAAGAGGGTTGCGACTGAAGCGTCGACTTCTGATAAAATTGAATAGGTGATGAATGGCAGATGCGCGCCCGTAAAGCATGCTCATGTCGTCTGAATCCATAATGTCTTTGTCCGTGAATGCTCTCAAGAAGCCGTCGCCGTA